>WOGO01000749.1:0-21146 GCA_015342085.1 Leptinotarsa defecta | reverse complement strand
TCACTGTTTCAACTCCGGAAACAGTGACCAAAGTCAACCAAATTATGGGTGTAGATCTTCGAATGAGCATCCGGATGATTGCCGAGGTTGTAAACGCCGAAGAAACGGTTAGAAAAATTATACACGAGGAATTACACATGACAAAAGTCTGTACGAAATTGGTGCCAGAAAACTTGACTCCCGACCAAAAGTTCTTGCGTCAACAGGTCTGCTAAAATTTCCGTGGATTTTTCACTACGATGTTGAAACAAAGCGGCATTGGAAGACGCCTGAATCGCCCAGAATAAAAAAAGCAAGGATGTCCTAATCAAAATTCAAGGCAATGTTATTCGTTTTTTTTTCGACATTAACGGTATCGTGATGACTGAATGGGTTCCAGAGGGTCAGACTGTCGATCACTGCGAGAACGAGTTCGTAAGAAACGGCCCGAGTTGTGGAAGAACAACTCGTGGATTTTGTGCCAGATTTGGCACCGTGCGACTTTTTTTTTTGTTTTCGAAGATAAAATCGGCTTTGAAAGGGACCCGATTTGAGTCGATGGAAGCGTTAAAGAAAGAAACGTCAGAGCTTCTAAAGACCCTCACCAAAGAAGACTTTCAGCACTGCTTCGATCAATGGAAAACACGTATGGAAAGATGGCGAGGGGAGAGGGTATATTGAAACAGGACTCGTATTTTGGTAAGAAAAACATGCATTCAGTCTTTCATTTGTTACATACGTGATATTTCGTATGTACGTTTAATTCAATGTATTTGTCGAACATCGATTGCAAAGAATAATTGTCATGGCAGTACATACAAAGTATTCATATATTTCCGAGTACATTTCCCAATAGGTGCCTCAACAATATTATTGCCATAAACTTTTACATGTCTAAAAATAGCGATATAAATCATTCATAATCCATGATTACTTGAAATTGTTTCGCATAAATTTCATTCGCCTATCCCATAATACCGTTTCAGAGTATTATTGGTCGCCAGATAAGAAAAGCTGACTACGGATCCGTAACGTATTCGCAATCCTTCCTTTATTTGCGTTCTTCCTTCTTTTTCACTGTGCCATACGGCTGAACAAAAGTTTCACGTTACGCTCGAGGTGTTCGAAGTGTATACATTTTATTCGATCCGTACCTTGTTTCGGAATTCGGTCTTCAAGGCAGTATTTGCCAAGGCAGAATTTGATATGGTTCAAAGGGTTGAAGGAATACATATTTGATTAGTACATAATTTCCTTTTTTTTTTTAAAAAAAAAAAGCTTGGCTTTCCATGTTTATACAAAAAAGGTTGTAAACTTCCAAAGGAAGGAAGAAAGCAATTACGTTTAAAATAAACTCTACAATGAAATGTAGATCATATATAGGGTTATTTTCAGATAAAAACTGAGAAAGAAGAGCTCCCGAAACAAGAACTTTCACATCAACATTGAATCACACTGAAGAAAAATTACTCTCATATGAACATTGAATTATATGAAAATTCCTTTTTTCTATTCAGTTTGGAATCTGAACATCCGTTACGAAATTGAAACAGATATATATGAAACATAATATATGAATTAGTAACATGGAACATCATACTCAATGGCGTACTTCGAAATTTCGGAATATAACCTCATTAGCACCTTTTTGAACAACATTACAATGTTCATATGAAATTAGCTGACTAAAAACTTGGCCAATTGATGTATTATTAAGTATTATTATCATTCAACAGTTTGTTCTCTATAATAAAGCTTCTATACGGTTTGAAGTTTTTTATACTAAACACATGGTATAAAAATAAGTCGCTTCTCGCTGTCTGCCCTTATGTATGTTTAGATCTTCTAAACTACGCAACGGATTTTGATGCGAGTTTTTCAAATAGAGTGATTCAAGAGGAAGGTTTATATGTATATAACATGCATAATATATGCATGAAAATTATAGAGGTTTCTAATAAATAAACACATTGTTTGCGCTTGGTGAACCCTACAAGATAGATACTACAAAATTGTACACTTCAGAAAGATTTACAAAAAAGTTCTCGATGGTATATTATTCAATACTCTTCCCAATACAATAAAACAAATTAATATATTTCACCACTTCAAAAAGTCATTGAGACAATTTATATGCAGACAGCCAAAACAAATGATTTCTGATTTTGTTGACAAAAAAAATATTTGAAATAAAGTTTTTATCAATGTAAAAAATGTGTGAAAGAACAAAATTGTTATTACTTTACAATAGAACCTCATATTATATATCAATACATCAGGATTGTCCATTTTACCTTATTTATCTATTATAATTTCTAACACACCGCTTATAACTTTTGTGTCATTCAAATGTCATACAAACAATCTTATACCAGTCTCACGCATCAACCATTGTATTAATTTATAGTTACATATATGCGTGTAATGATTTGTAAATATTTATTTTTAGATTTGGACAAGTTTGATACTGATTGGATTTTTTCATAGGTATTTCTACAATTGTCAGTCAGTATGTTTATTATATATAAGTTTCATTGCATTGTATTTTCTCGAAATAAGTGTGAGAAACACTTATCGAGTACTCATTTATTCACCTTTACCTTCTTACTACATTGTTCTGTATTCTTCTTTCCTACGTGAATAAATATTATTATTATTATTATCTCTTAGAGATAACCCACGATAACTATTTTTCATCCTCGATAAATAATGGCTTATTTAAGAAGCGATTTAAAGCAATACAGAATTCATCCTTATCAAATTTAGTGAATACAGTGTGCATTTAATATAGATTGGCTCTTTACAACATGCTCTTTAAATGAATAATTTCGAAGATAATACAGATTTAAAATGCAGGAACATAGTGGTTGTGGCGGGGGCCGGTACCGCCACAACCCCCTTCCTCGCTGCGGACTGAATCAGGTTTTCAGAGTTTGGCAGAGCCACACCCTTACCATCTGACCAAATAAACTAAACGGTTTCGTTGAGTAGCTAGGTTTATTTGGTCGAGTTTGATAGGTGTGAGCCACAATAAACCCTTGCGGATTACGATGGAAAGTCGAATATACCCACTATACCCACTCACTTCTGACTCAAACCAACCTAAATTAGTAACCTAGGACATTTTATATTTTATAGTAAGTAAATTTCAACCAGTTGGATGGAAGAGCAATCTGTGCAGTGATCTAGCATTGCGGAGATTGAATCCTTATTGATCTGCATAGTGGAGCATTTAAGATTGCCTACACAATATCTATTTGAAATATAACTACGTATTATACCTACCTACATATTATAAAACGTGTATAATTCATTAATTTTTTGCGTGAAATTGTGGAAATACGGCGATGTTATACGCACGAGTCAGGACAATGGTTTTACCCAAACAAACTTGCATCTAAAACACTTTGATATATAACAATATACAACTACATGTTATGAGTTTATAAAATGTCCGTGACGCATTATGTCTATCTTTGAAGTATAGTTTACTACACCCATTTAAATGTTTAAAAAATGATCATATATCATGTGGTAAATAGAAAGATATTTAGATGCGTACGATACCTTTTAATCCTTATCAAATATAATGCGTGGGTAACCTTAAGCTTTTCATACATATTCAATTGTTCTTTACATCATACGCGCTTGATGAATAACTTCACAAACCGATGAGACAGGGGGGTTATGAAGAAAGGTTGCATTTGCGTTGGTTTTTGTTTTTTGTAGTGAATCACACTTACTTTTCAGTGAATATTATTACTTATTTCGGATGCACACATTGATGACGCTTGTTTGAATGATTCATTCATTATACTGTACATTCGAGTGTATTTATGAAATATTCATTTAACTAGTTACACCACTTTGGCAAATTCTCGGCCAATTTTTGTGTTACTATTCATGTAATGAAGATATTGTAAAGGTTACTTACTATTAAGTTATCCATCAAGTATTCCTTTTATCGACATAACAAAGGGGCTGAAAAGTCCCGGGCCTAAGTAAAAAACGTGTTTTTTTTTCAAAATTGGATTTATTGATCAACGTAATCTCCATCAATAGCCACACAATCATTTCAGTTTCAACAATAACCTCTTCATTCTAGCGAAATTTCTTACCGCTAAGTATATGTTTGAGGTCTGGAAACAGCCAGTAGTCGCTGGGAGCCAAATCTGGCGAATACGGTGGATAAGGGAGCAATTCGAAGCTCAGTTCATGTAGTTTTGCCATTGTTGTGCGTTATCTTGATCAAACAATTTTTTTCTTTGCCATATATGTTGTTTATTTGCAATTTCGGCCTTCAAACGCTCCAATAACGCTATGTTGACGGTATTTCCCTTCTCAAGATAGTCGATGGATATTACACCACACACATCTCAAAATACCGTGGCCATAACGTTTTCATCCGATTTTTGTGCTTTCGGACGCTTTGGATGAGGTTCACCAGTTGTTTCCACTCAGATGACGATCGTTTTGATTCCGTAGTGAAGTGATGGATCCATGTTTCATCCATTGACGCATATCGATGCAAACATTCCGGTTTATTATGTTTAAATCAAACACTACTCAGAATCTTCAAGACGTTCTAGTTTTTTGGTCAACCGTGAGCTCGCGCGGCACCCACTTTGAACATAGCTTTCTCATAGTCAAATGCTCATGAAATTTAAAGCCAACACATTCTTTTGATATCTTTGCAATGTTAGCAACTTCACCTTTCGATCATTCAAAACTATTTTGTGGATTTTTTTCATGTTTTCTTTCATTACTGCCTCCATTTGGACGTCCACTGCGTTCTGCATCATCGGTGTCTCTACGACCACTTTTCAAGTCAGCAAACCAACGTTTAATTGTTGTTTCTGGTGCACAGCAGAGCAGATACTTTGTGCCTGCCCCGCTGGGGAACGAATTAAGTGTTTGACCTGATAGACCACTCATCATACTAACTAATCGGCTTCGTTAAGAAGCTGGGTTTATTTGGTCGAGTGTGAATATGTGTGAGCCACAATAAACCCTTACGGGTTGCGGTGGAGGGTCGAATAGACCAACTCATTTTGTACCTAACATAACATAACTAACTGAAAAAGCTGTTTTTAAAGTAAAACCCTCAAGCAAAAATGCGTTGAGAATGAGTTGTTCGAGTCCCAATAAAATAGTAAATGTTTTTATGTAGTACTAGTTACGCTGGATGTAAATCATCACAAACGATTTAAATTAATTCAAACAATTGTTCAACATATACCATGAAAGTAAATGAAAGATAAAACAAAAATTGATAACGAGTATTTTTTGCATCCATGTTCAGTACTCATTGTTTGAGATTTTCAATATTGATGATGCGACATTCATCTTCATCTTTCCATTACGTGCTTACGTGCTGGTTGATGCTTCTGCAGCATATTTTTCCATCCAGCGGAACATTTTTAGCTTTAGTGATGCGTCATTTGATTCATCTTTCCATTTCTGACGTGCAAATTGATACTTCTGCAGCATATTTTTCTATGCAGCAAAACATTTTCAATAATGGTGATGCGCCATTCCTTTCATCTTTCCTTTTCTAACGTCATGTTTGATACTTCTGCAACATATTCCTGTATCTAGCAGAACATTTTCAACATTAGTGATGCGTCATTTGATGCATTTTTTATTTCTGACGTGACGGTTGATACTTCTGCGGCATATTTTTCTATTCAGCAGAACATTTTGAACATTGGTGATGCGTTATTTTGTTCATTTTCCCTTTCCTAACGGTGTGTTTGATACTTCTCCAACATATTCCTCTATCAAGCAGAACATTTTTTACATTGGTTTTTAGATGCATTCCGTGCATTTTTCCGTTTCTGACATGCTGGTTGATACTTCTGCGGCATATTTTTCTATCCAGCAGAACATTTTGAAAATTGGTGACGAGTCATTTGGTTCATTTTTCCATTTCTGACGTGCACTTGGATACTTCTGCAGCATATTTTTCTATGCTGCAAAACATTTTGAATAATAATGATTCGTCATTCGTTTTATCTTCCCTTTCTTAACGTTCTGTTTGATACTTCTGCATTCCTCTATGTAGCAAAATATTTTTAACATTGGCAATGCGTTATTTGCTGCAATTTTCGATTTCTGCCGTGCTGGTTGATACGTCTGTAGCATATTTTTCTATGCGTCAGAACATCAACATTGGTAACATTGGTTCATCCTTCCATTTCTGACGTGCTGGTTGTTACTTCTTATAATATTCTTGATACTTATAATATTCTGCATAAATTTATTCAAAACATATCAGTTATTTCATTCGAAAATTGGTTTCTCAACGGTGATTCGACGGTTTCTTGAGGTGATGATATTCACTGTTCACGCAAAAAACAGCCGAACAATAAATGATGAGAATATAGAAAATAAATCACCAATTCGATATTTTCAGTTGTTTGAAATGCTGTAGGTATGAGCTGGCGTTGACGTGATGAAGAATGATTGGATGCTCCAGGTTCTGACTATCAAGTTACAAATTATACATTATCCATGTTTTTTGATAATTTCCATACACCTTTTCATACAAGCCACGTCAGTCAATTTGTCCAGAATCCATCTACCTAGGTTAGGTTAGGTCCAAAGTGAGTGGGTCTACTCGACCCTCCACCGCAACTCGCAAGGGTTTATTTTGGCTCACACTCGACCAAATAAACCCAGCTTCTACGAAGCCGATTGATTTGCATGGTGAGTGGTCTTTCAGGTCATATGGTAAGAGTATGGCTCTGCCGAACTCTAAAAAACCTGATTCGGTCCCCAGCGGGGCAGTAGTGATTCTATGCTATTTTTTGCATCAAATGGTAAAATATCATCCTAAAAAACCTTCACGAGTGATTTCTAATTTTTCGTACACTTGCTTTCTTTACTCACTGTCAACTAGTTACGCTGTCGATTTCTCAACTGCCGTTGCTTATAGGGAAATTAAAGACAAAGCTCCGCGTCGTCTAGGTAAGGGTTTTCGTAAAAACATGAAAGGCAATCGTGTTTTTTTTTAAATCGTATGTTATATATTTTTTTTTTATTTCAAGATAACTTTTTCATGTTCATATTTCTCTTATCGAGTAATGGCAAAAACATTTTAACTGCTTACTTTCTTCGAAATAATCCATTTTCCTGCACGGTAAAATTCCGAAAGTCTGAATTCCGGCTCTCTCGAATCTCGATTATTTACTTCAATTAGTCTTTTATCTTGTCGTCATCTTCGCTATTCAATTCGGCTAGTGGCTTTTTGTTCCTTTATGTGAAGCTGATTGATTGACGTGAAGTTCAGTTGAGGAAGCTGACCGAGCACTTAGAACTTCTAAGGAAGAGTCCATTGTGACTTGCTCATAATCCAGCCGCTCCCTCTCAATTCGCGAATAGACGAGAGAGAACAGATGGGGGAAGGTAAATGATATCTCGACGTGGTGCCTTTCCCGGACTTGTTTTATGAGACGATGGCGGTGGAACTAATAAAAGTGTCATTTTAACTCGCATATTTCAATAAGTGTCAAAAACAGCTTCTCATAACAGTTGGTAAATCCACAAGCAGAATACTGGTTCTTTAATGAAAAATAATTAGCGTTAGGTCTGCGGTATTCTACAAGATGTTAAGGCGCTCTAAGAGCGGTGCCTCTGCGAAAGTAGCGATTCACGTTGGATTTGAATCGCTGGAGATTATATTCATTTGTAAAAACTTTCTCATGAAGTTTATTCCACAAAAACGCAGTTCTCCAAATGAAAGAGTTTTGAACAGTGAAGTTCTACGTGTACTAAGTTGAACCTCAAAACCGTGAGCAGGTACAGTCTTGGTGGAATCAAATGTGCCAAGTCACTGGAACACCTCTCGTGAAAGTATCTATAGAAGAGTGATGCAAGTCATGTTCGTGCCTCCAATCAGGCGAATGGATCTTTTCTGGATGGAATCCAGCAGCTTCAGGGTATCTTAGGGGCGGAGCTCCATACATGAGAACAAAACTCCAAAGAAGGTTTGATCTGAGCTTTATAAAGCATCAAACGTTGCTGAGGTGTGTACAGTTTTCTGGTTCGGAACAGTGTGCCAAGCTTTTGAGAAGCAGCTTTTGCAATTCGAGCGACATGATTGTACCAAGACTTATTGGTGTCCACTTTGACCCCCAACAAACTTATCGAAGCAGAAAGCGGAATTGTCCGTCCTGACATTATTATATCCGGTTTGGAGACATTTATATTTTTAGAAATAACGAATGCCTGGTTTTTTGTGGCATTGAAGTGAACCTGGTTAGTTTCATCCCAGTTCAAAGTCACTTCTAGATCCTCTTCAAGATTGCAACCTCCTGCTGCCGGTTAAGATGTGCATTGTTAGCCGATGTCCTGGAATCCAAATGGAATGACCAGACAAGTGTGCTGTCGTCAGCAAAGCAATATATTGGTTTTTTGCAATAAGTCGTTGATATACAATAAAAAGAGGGTTGGAGACAATATGGCTCCCTGGGAAACACCAGCGTTGATAGTGAAAGTATTTCAGAGACGGCCACTTGCAGGGAACGTTCTTACAGGAAGCTGGACAATATACAATGTATGGCAATCGTCAAGTTTGTATTCTATCTCTGGTATTCAATAGTATTGCACACTTCAATTCAGATAAAGAGAAATAGAAAATGAAAACAGCACAAAATAAAACATTTTCAGCCGCCAAAAATGTGCAAGAGCGTTTTGAAGGGTAATATTAGGTCACACTTTGATAATAGAGAAAAAATACTGTAGTCAGTACTTCTGGTACCGTGACACTTCGCTTGGACTCTGGTTAGGGTGTAATATTATCAAGCACTAAATAGGAGTTGAAGAGCTTAGAATTCTCGAAACGGCTGTTTTTTTGCATCCCACCTAACAACTTGAAAACCTTTTTTCCAAATGCGGATTAGAAACGCCTTCAAAGAGAAAGAAAGTAGTAGTATTTGCCTTGAATATCGATCTTCAAAGTATCAACTAACTCATCAGTGGTAACATTGGCAAAAATTAAGACGATTATCATCAATGACGTTCCTTGAAATTCTTTAAACTCTGTAAGGTGAAAGACGTGTCAAATAAGTAACCATTCTTTACTGCAAGAATGCGTTAATAGCCTTCAGGAATATTATTATCTGAATTCAGATACAATACCAGATACTAATGACTATTAAAGGGTTTTCAATGCCCAATTATTCATTTGGTATTATTTCAATATGAATATTTACCTATACCTGACTGTTTATGACACTTCATGGTCGAAAAATTGAAAGGTTATTGGAAATGTCTAATACAGCTAATTATTAACTTATTAATATATTAATTATATATATAATCATATATAATTATTAACATAAATAATTAGTGTTCACTTGATTCTTTTTTTACATAATAGATACCTCCAGATATACCAGTGAAGGCATTATTACAAAGGTATTTGTTTTATTTGATAAAATGTCCACAAAGCAGTCGGATTTACCTAAAATAAAATCCTTTAGACTTATTTACTAATAAGAATTCCATGACTACCTATTTCAAATAGTTAGTTGTCCAGAAAGTGACCTAGGAAAAGTTTTATCGAATATTGAATTTCAAGTTTTCTGAAATTTTGTCGGTTTATTTCAGGTAGTGAATTTGATGACTGAATGTCAAATAGAGGTGAAAGGACAATAAAAAAAGCTTACAAGCGGCAGACTTCCAATTATAATAGATTGATGTGTAAATTGTGTGGAAATGATACACATTCTTCTGAAACTATATAACAAATACGATAGAATGCTGGTTGCAATTTCTCTCTTCATTAACGCAACAAACACACACAAAGGAAAAGCCAATCAAAAGCACAATATTCTGTAGCTCCTGTGATTTTTATTTTCGAAGATGAAAATGAAAACAACAATAAAAATTAATTGGCGCTCCGGGGCGACTTCATTGATTCCAGTGGAGCATTTACTTTTTCAACTGCAGAAAAACCTGCAGCACCACATCATCTGAAGATCTTGATCTGCCAATGTCCTCTCACTCATAAAACAAAATGTAGGGTGTCTCCAGAGGCTCCAATAGATTCAGTACATCGCCAGAACACTTCGTAACACGAATATTGTCAAACTTAAACCAGCCCGTGTTGTTTTGACCAAGGAGTAATAATGACCAAATTCAACGCCAGAACCACAGTGAACAATGACGCATGAATATTATAACAGTGGTCTGCTAGATTGAAGTGTTCATCTATTTCGAACCTTCGAAAGAGTTTCTTGCTTCTGTCAGAGGTTGAGTCTTGTTTGAAGATCATCAGTGTTATTATTAGATTGACTGGTACCTCAGATATACTTGTTTCCTTATAACAGTCAGTTACTTTGGCGCATCGAAAATATTAGTGTTTCACAAAAATAAAATAAAATACGCTTTTTGTGAAGATTTTTACTATAAATCAAAAGTCAGTATAAATTTGGCTCAAGTATATAAATGCTGTCTATATAATAATAAAATTAAAATCACATATGTAAATGTGAAATGTAGACGACAGAATTTCTACAGACTTACCTTCACATCGTTCTTCTATGAAAAATGAAACGTACTCCTTCGAAAAATTGAACTTTCATAGTGTTGATGTCAGTTTGAATTCTTTCAAATATTAATTCGAGTAAATGAGGAATGTTCATTGTAATCTTTCGTGTCAATGTATTTCGTTACTATTTCAGCTGTTATACACTGCCGGATATAAAATTAGGGTCACCCCATGAGTTGAAGCTATCTTGGAAATGTATGTTTTTATTTGAAATATTTTGGATGTACCATACTGTACTAATAACTTCAAAAACTTTTTTTAAAACATAGTACTGTCAATTGCCGTTTGTTTATGTATGGTTGCTATTGTTGTTGCATCGAAATTAACATCTCGAATGTGCAACGAATATGGCGGCGGTACCACAAAACTGGTCTGCCAACTCAAAGACCTGGCTCAGGGCGAGACAGGACTACTACAGCTAGGGATGACCGCTTTCTCTTATCTAGTGCTTTGACAAACAGAACAGTTACGGCAGTTTCCCTTCGAAGTGATCTGCAAGAAGTCAGAAATGTAAATATAAGTGAGTGGACAGTTAGGCGACTCCGTGCTGCTGGATTATCTTCTCGAACTAGAGCTACTAGACCGCCGCTTTTCCGTGCACACCGGATTCATAGATTGAATTTTTCACGAGAACACTTGGCTTGGACAGTATTCCTGCCTCACGGGATCAGACGTGTACGAGTATGGAGAAGACCAGGTAATGAATATGCTTAAACGTGTACATCCGAGCGACTTCCATTTGTTGGTGAATCAGTTATTGCATAGAACGCATATCGTTTGACCCTCGTACGGAATTAATCTTCATCGATAATGGGACATGCACTGCCCTGATTGTTACACAGTATCTTGACGAGGTTCAACCCACGCGATTTGTTTGACCTGCGCACAGTCCGGATTTGAATCCCATTGAACATGTTTGGGATGAGCTTGAGAAACGTTTACGGAGACATGTGACGGGTCTCAGAAATTCTAGAGAGCTACGCGAGATAGTACTGGTACAAGAATGGAAAAACCTTTCGCAGACTCTAATCCAGAGCATGCCTCGTTGTTTACAAGCTATCTCTGCAAGAGGAGGTAACACTCGTTACTGAAACCCTTACATTTTTCTTTTTCAAAAAAATGCATATCAAATTGTTTATTTCATTTCTTAGCAACTGAAATAAAATAATTGTTCATTTTCAATATTAACAAATGAATTTGGGCAACCAAAAACTATTTTTTTCAGGACTAGGTAAAATATGTGACATGAGGAAGAGATCCAAAAAAATCAAGAAAATTTTTGAATATCTTCAAATTACAGAGTGGCTCTAGTTTTATGCCCGGCAGTATATATTATTCCCACAGATCAACACAGTGCGTTTTTTCTATTGTCTATAATGTAAAACAGATTTGAGATTGGGAAAGAAAGTTTTCGGCTTTGTACTTCTCTATCATCATACATCTACTCTTGTGGAAAGACAAAGAAGTAGAAAACCAAAATCTTTTTTTTCCAAAAATATACCAGTTGAAATGATAGTCAATTTCTGTGGTGATTACTACTTGAATAAAATTTGTATTAAGAACTGACAACGGTTAAGTTTTTGCATACATAAAAACAGGTAAAAAAAAGAATTGCTTCTAACATAAAATATCTTTCGAATGAAGGTAAGAATGGAGATAGCATAAAGAAGTTGCAAATCACTGATGAATCGTAGTGGATTTTTGTGGAATTTCCCTTATTATCGTAACATTCTGCGACAATGACCTGTCCATTTTTGGGGCTCGCAAAACCGGATGATTGTGGGGATCAGCACTCACAGTAACCACCCTCCCGGTCGTAATGAGTGATGACTTGCATCTCTCTGCAATTGAGCTCTTTGACCCAAAGTAATTGCGACATTTCCAAAATGTTCTCATAGATTCTTTTCGATATGTACGGTACTCATAATTATCCAATATTATTTTTGGATATTTCGTTCCAACGTCAAAATAAATGACCCCTAAAAAATACTATACTAAATTCCAGATAACACTTGAACATTTTATACCAAATGACTTCGCCTTATAAATGAGAATTTGAAACCAGAACCATGAGTTATATTTTTGGAGAGACACATTTTCAGTTTTCTAACTTTTCATTAATGAATGCATTTTGGAAAAACAAGATTCGGGACTTTTTCTGGACTATTTGATATTGTCTTCAAATTTGACCTTGACCATGAGGTGCTGGGTAAGGCTGGCAAATGAAATGAGAAACGCTGTATTGTCCGTCTATTATTAATAACAGTTGTTCGAAACTCGCAGCTTCAGCTTCACACTAAAAAGTTATATAGCTATAGGGGTTCTAAGCCATTCCTTATGGAAAGGCACATGCAAACTTGAGCAGGTTCATTCAGGCGTTTTTTTGTCCTGAGGCCCAGTTCACACGGAAAAAAACCGCGCCTCGTCTCTGCCAGACTTCCATTCTGTGTAAATTGGGCCTTGAAGTTTCAGAGCCACTCCTTCACTTTTGCCGTCATTCAGTCAACCAATCAGCTACCGCGCGTTCAGCGGGAAATTCAAACCACCCGTAGATGAACAAAGAGACTTCTGGCCCAAAATCCCATGCAGTTTCTTAATGAGCTAAACTTTTTGCAATTTTTAGGTCAAACGAGAGTAGGGAGAGAAAACCACGTGACTGGTACGTGACAAGGGGGCCCGAAGAGACGGAGTCCCAAGGGCGCCTACGCTATTTGACTCTCTCCGATACTCATTCCATCCTGCATTGATTACATCACAAGTTTGCCCTTTGTCCCTGTCGTGTGAACTGAGGCCTGAGGTCCAAAAACGCCAGAATAAAACTGCTCAAATTTGCACGTGTTTTTCCATAAGGAACGGCTTAGAACTCCTATAGCTATATCACTGACATTTGTCTCACACAGCTGTACATAAAAAAATTGATGTTAAAATTGCACTACATTCTAATGACGTTAGTGTCAATTCGGAAGTTTCAGGCAGTTTAATAAATATTTCAAGGTATAACGTGTTTTTCTTACCTAAGAACCAGCAAATGGAAAAAATATTAAGAAGAAGTGAGGAATATCGTAAATTATTGGTTAATGTTCAGGAGAAATAAGAAAAACACAAAATATACCTTCATTTTTTTGGAGATTTAAAATCTTCTCAAGTGAGTAAACGTGAGATACAAGACATTATTCATGAAGAATTAGGAAAAGTATTGCAGAAGTAGTAGATGAGAAGGAGTCGAAAAAAAATTTGAAGAGGTTTTTCCGGAAACTTTGAAAACGAAAGAGTCTCGGAAACGCAGATATCCTGTCAAGAAGACCATGCCTTACATTCAGACGAAAATTTTGTCAACACCAGGAGGACAAGGATACCTAGCTACCAGAAGAAGAACTTTCCATCAGACGTGATAAGATAGCGGGCAGAGACTTCTTTATGGACAGCTCTGATAAGAAGATAAGCTCCCCTACCTCGCGCCACTCCGGGTTCCCACTGACCCGGAGGTTAGCAACCCTTACAGCGCCCTTACAGCAACCCATGACGCGAGAAGTTACACACCATCTATGTTGTTAACTGGTCGAAAACTGAAGCTTCCGATAGATGTTTTGTGTGGCAGCCCATCTGATGATACTCAAGAGGTATCTCTTTCAGAGTATGTGAATGACTTGAAGGAGAGACTGGGAATTGTAAACGAATTTGCCAGAACCAAGTTACAGCTTTCCAGCGAAAGAATAAAAATAAGATTTGACAAAAAGTCGCTGCCGGTGTTTTCCGGAAGCTTGTAAAAGAAGGAAAAGTCGGACAGCTCTCAAATATCGCAGAGAATATTGTTGATTTCTCAAACTTGTTTTTCAATTCGAAATAAAAGCTTACACCAAAAACGTTAAGTAGCAAGTTTTTTTAAAAAATTCTCCCCTAAGACCATTATGAAGTAGCTTCTAAATGATAATGCTGTGATGATATATCATTACTTTTTATTATTTGAATAATTTTTCAGTACTTTGTGTCTTGTTTTCTGTACAAAATGTATTGATTTATTTTACTTTTTTGTCGGTCAGAAAAAAGAACATTATTATTGAAGTAATGTCATAATGTATTGGAGAATTGGACCGAAAGTATGCAGATGGAGTAGGAGCCAGAATAAAAAAAATCACAGGTTTTGTGAGTAATAAATGTAATCAATTGAATTTTTCGCATATATTTCTCTGTTTACCAAAAACAAACAATTTAATCGTGATAATATTATCATAAAACAGTTTCAGAATTAAGTAGCAACCATAATAACATTATCTTAATGCTAATGTTTTTCTACTCCCTGAATATGTTGACTCTTTGGGAGAGCATATTCTTGACACTCTTCTGTAGCCTTGGTGGATGATTATGTGTTCCACTAACGTGGACAGTTCTTCCGCTAGTTATGAGCTTCGATTTACATCTGTTATTTTTCGAAATGAAATATCTGGAACACATCCATATGGTTTTATTGATCTCCTTTCTCAAGACGATGTAGTCGTGTTCATCCAGAATTATCTTTGGATTTTTAGTAGCCATGTCAAAGTGGATGATTTCTAAAATATTAGGTTGTACAGAAATAATAATCTATCAACTACGTTATCAGAAAACGAGTCAATATGAGTTATAAAACACAATATCTGGTATGTACAATAGATTAAACCTTGCTTCATTTGTATTTTCAACTACTTAACAGTAGACTTGACTTATCTTGTCTTTCGAAGCAGATAAGTATTGTATGATCCTCGAAACGATTTTTATAGAATCTTTCATAGCATCAGTTTGGAAGATGATAATTAAATATTAATGGAAGTCTTGCCCTTTCCAATCATGATCTTAGTCGAAAACAAGGAGTCATTAGGACACTTGCAGAATATGACCACAAGATTCCAAAACCGGGATACCTAAACATACCATATTCAAGAAACACTTTATTATGAGATTTTCACTAAACAATTTTACAAAAACGTTGCTTGAATATGGATTTTCATCAAGTATCGGCAGATTCCATCGCATATGAACATACAATATCTGAGACTGATAAGGCATTGAGATCAAAGATCTCAAGGCCCTTATTAGGCCGCTCGTCAGAACTTTGGTGACCGAACAACGTTTGGAAAAGCTTGCCTTCCTTTTATCCCTAGAATAGAAAAAAATATAGGTAGACACAAAACAAAAGCCAAATTCAAACAAACCCAGAATATGGGGGATTCTCTGCAATCGGTCAAAGATAGCAGTGACCCACTCTGATCTGCTGGGGTATATCATATAGGAATCACAAAGAGATTCATTGATCATTGAGGAGTTGACTTACTAACACCAGCCGAGTGCGGGAGGCGAAAGAAATTCACAAACACACAGATTATTCCAAAAGGAAGGACGAAACACAAAAGTTTGACCCAATATGGAACCGAATCCTAGCCAGCACAAACATAGCATCACAGAGCCCCGCCACAAAATACCTTACAGAATATTGAGGGCTCAAGTTTTTGTGACCTTTATTCTGTGTTCAAGGTGTTTAATATCATTTTCAACAGTAAATTCGAATTATTTGCAACTTAACAGATATATAATTTGATTGTAGTCGAGGAATTATTGCGATGTCATCTTGGCAGATTGCTAGGCAAACATTTCAACAATTTTAACCAATTTTCACCAAGTTCACTAACCACTCGACAAAAATTTCAGAATGACGGTAATCACCTCGAGATTCATCCCTTCTATGAGGTATTCTGTCGCCCCGCCCAATAACCCCTACTACCACAATCACAACCTATCGCTTCGTCGTCTCGGCTTTCCCCACCAACTCATTCAGGATATAAATATAAACTCTGTTCGAAGATACAAGTTTAAAGGGTAAAGGAGCTAGGCTCCAATCTGAAGGTAAAATTACCTTAAGTGAAATCAAAATCAACAGACCACGAGAGTGAAAACCGCAGGAGGCCAGATGTCAATCTTGCTGAAGTGCCCATCAGCAGGTTGAGGTCCACTCAGGAATGAGTGGGGGTGGATGAACGAGATTATAGCTTCTGCACACAGTAACCGTGTAGGAAAGATTCTATCACAGGGCACTCAACCCCGGAGGGACATGGGGGGACAAGACACCAACTGGGTTCAACATTCAACCTGGCAGCACTTCTGAAGAAGCAAGCCATGCATTCTAGCCACGGTTGGCTAGGAAGAAATTCCTATCCCTTCTCTCCTCTTGGACTGAACAACGACACGTCAAAAAAAAGTTGGTATCAAATCTTCTTCTTGTTTTTGTTATTTTTTTTGCATTTTTCATTCATCTTGATGATTTCATTTTTATTTTTATTCATGGTGTGTAATTTTTTACGGCCTATGAACAAATTGTTTGACGTGTCCGTTTCTATCAGCCGTAATCTGCTGGTTTTGGGCCTGACGTTTCCTCTGCAACTGCGGCAGACCTACTCTCTGTCTTTCAAGTGCCAGTATGGATGTTTCATTGATATTTGAGCTCTCTTCCTAACGGTAAAAATTATTTTATTTTTATTAATTTCTATGGCCTTTCTGAACAGCTGTGAACAATACCCTGTGGTTTGATCTAGAACTTGCATGCGGTCAAAAGCAAAGTCATAAATGCAGAAAATATATTCGTTAACTGCCGATTTTTCTGTATCAACTTCTTGCATGATTCGTCAAACGCGTTTCAACGTTTCTTTTCGTAGTGGAAAGAGCCACAACTACAAGTTATTTGGTATATTTCTGGTATATTTCTCAAATACTCCCTGGAGTCTTTAGTTGATCTTAAGATGTTTTAATAGGCTTGAAAAAATAGGATATTTCTCATCCAGTCTGTCACACCACTTATGAAGGTCTGCAGTTCTTTTGTTGACCATTCGTTCCAGTACCACCATGTGGTGTTTTTGATTGGGTCTCGAGATTTGCTGTAACCCAGCAAAGCCAAAACCTAACCCTGAAATGCACTCTTCAGAAAACACATTTCATGTCATAGCTACCAAAGACCCAATAATCAGTCGCTAATGATGGTTATAGTGCTTGATCTAATATCGATCCTTATGGGCTGGTTTTCTAAATATTTTATGCCCTAGTCTGTCACGATCTTATCATTCCAGTAATACATTCAGGAAAGCAATTCTTCTTTCCTATTTCTCCATTATATTGAACTGCATTTTCTGGTTACAGCAATATTGCAAGTTCTTCTTCCCAATGATATCAAAGCACGAAAGTATCAGCAACATTTCGTAGCCAATGGTAGAGTAAGAGAGCTCATCGTTCAGATTTCTCTATGTAGAAGTTGATAGCTAATGGATTTAGTAGGCTTCCCATTGCAAAAATAATGTTTGCGCCGAGTCTCTAACGAATTAATTTGTTTTTCCCACTATTGGATGTAGCAGACTAGATGAATACTTGACAAACTCTTACATCGAAAACCTCATAGCGCTGACGTTAGGCGTTAGTGATATACCCGTCTTGTGAATCTTTGGGACCCCTTTAAACTAGGTGGTAATGTGTCAATTTGCATTATCATTTTTTTACATTCTGGTGAACAGATGGTGCACGAAATACCTGGAAAGTTTGTGTCAACTCACTTTCGATCAGATCTCGCTTGAGCATGTTATGGTCAAGGAGTTCTACTATCTTCTACCTATAGTCATGCTCATTCATCCCAACTATGGTATTTTCCTCGTCAGCAAGAGAAATGAAGATATCTTTATCATTGTTCAGAGCTTGTATAGTCGCTATTTTGCACGTGTCATGATGGGTTTGGGGGGTTTTGCTCAATTCAGGATCGACGTCTTGATGCGACCGATTTCCTCAGCAAGCGCGGTTGGTAACCCGTGGTAACCTATCCTTTGAAGCTATATTCCTATTGAAGAGATTGACTATTGTTTTTCTTTTGTTTATGCTATGATGGTAACCTTCACCGTTCTAAAGCTCAGCAAACTTTCTTTTACATCTTAAAGCGCGTGATGGCTTGACAGATTTCATACTGTTGTGGATGATACGTCTTGCATCACTTTTAATAACGTCTGCCCCAAATGTAGATGATAAAACAGGCCCAAAAACCTACAGACCACTGATTCGACCACTTCGCAACTGATTTCGTAATTTTCAGTCTTTTCTCGGAAGATAAGATAAATAGAACTCCTGAAAATGCTATAAATTTCATTATTCCAAGGGTGTATGTATTCCAATACATACGAGTATATGATCTTACAGATAAAAGAAGTGTACTGTTGAAGAATGCTAAGAGAATATAAAAAAGTACAGATATCTGATATACAACTTGTAGATAATTTCGAGAGTATGGTGATAAGAAAATATGGAATTGAAAGTATGAATAACGATAAAACTCCTATGAGGAACAATGCATTTACCTTTTTATATACTTCGTTCTCCAAATATTGAGAAAACTATTAATCTGTTGAAAAAATATTTTTGTTCATTTGTCAGCTGCAACCCCTCTACGAACAACAACCATCATAAGTATAAACTTGTGTGAACTAACGATTGAAGAGACTTTACCTCTCAACGTGCGATCCCTAGCATGGAAAACTAACTGAGCATATTGTCTATTAGAACCAACTCATCATGAAGAGTTTCTTTACATTTGTTGAAGAAATTGTGAATCAGGATATGAAAGGAACATTTACAGCAACTGTTGCCAACAGTTTGAAATAAAAATATCTTTTGCCAGACTGTCTCACATTCACATAATTAACAAATTCATCATCAGGATAGTAATAATTCACAAAATAAACCAAATATAACACAGTTCACTGTGAAATTTTCTCCATAAAAAGTCTTAGACTTCGCGTCATGTACTGTGTTACAAACATGTTATACTCTAACAAAATTAGTTACTATATACCTACCTTCTCCATTGTCCAATTGTATTAATATTCCAAGCTAAATTCAATTACCTGGAAATCGTGACATGTACCGCTCTTGGTGGAATCGAATGTGCCAAGTCACTTGAACACTTCCCGTGAAAGTATCCATGGAAGAGAGACAAATCTCCACTATTACTTCGATGTTCCAGACTATCAAGGTTGCAACTGATGTTCGCGTCTCAAATCAGGTGGATGGCTCTTTTGTTGATGGAATCAAGCAGCTTCAGGGTATGCTTAGGGGAGGATCACCATACTTTAGAACAATACTCCAAAGAAAGTCTGATCTGAGCTTTATAAAGCACCAAAAGTTTCTGAGGTGTGTACAGTTTTCTGGTTCGGAACAGTGTTCCAAGTTTTTAAGAAGCAGCCTTTAGAATTCCAGCTTCATGATTGTGCCAAGACATATTGGTGTCCATTTTAACCCCCCAACAAACTTATCGAAGCAGAAAGCGGAATTGTCTGTCCTGACATTATTATAATCGGTTCAGAGACATTCATCTTTTGGGAGGAAACCAATGCCTGGGTTTTTGTGGTATTAAATTGAACTTGGTTAGATTCACCCCAATTCGAAATCACTTCTAGATCCTCATTAAGATATGCAACATGCCCGTGAAGATGTGCATCAGCAGCCGATTTCCTGGAATCCAAATGGAACGACGAGACAAACGTGCTGTCGTCAACAAAGCAATATATTGGATTCTTCGTTTTTTCCAATTAGTTGTTGAGATACAATAAAAAAAGGGTTGGAGACAATATGGATCCCAGGGGAACAACAAAAGTATTCGACATATATCCATCGACGGCCACTTGCAGGAAACGTCCTTTCAGAAAACTGGAGAGCCATGCACAAGAAAGCCGTAGCATCGAAGTTTGACAAGCAAACCCTCATGCCACACACGATCTTAGAAATTTCAAGCGCAACAGCCCTTGACTCTCTATGTTTCTCAATTGAGTTATTCCAAATATGGGAGACATATGATGTTGATCTTTGTTTCCGAAAGCCATATTGATGATCGCTCAAGATGTTAAAGCCTTCCATAATTTTAAGGATATGGTGGTTTAAGGCTTTCTCCATGGTTTTTGATATCACTGATAGCAAAACGACTGGTATATGCTTATTTGTAAGTTTTTAGTTGCCCTTTCTGGGAATAGGCTGAACGCGAGCAATCTTCCAACAGGAAGGAAAAACCCTTTGCTTGTAGGACAGGTTGAAAAGTCTGCAAAATACTGGTGCGAGTTCATTTGCATACTTTTAAAGAACGATGACGGGCACTTCATCAGGACCAGACGCCTTGTTGATATTGAGCTGTTGGTATTGAAATGAATTCTTCAAACTGAATTGAGAATGTGAATTTATGTGGTTTTGAATGATTATGGATAATTTGTCTATTCATTGCATCATGAGGAAAAAAGAAGACTGTTAGTCATGAATTGACATCCATCCAAAATACAGGGTGTAACTGAATGAGTGTAAAACATTTAAGGAGGTGATTCCCCATCGAAAAAAAGATAGGATCTTTCATATAAAGAAACTCCATTGGAGCATCCCTTGTCAAGATACAGCCCCTTAAAGGGGGTGCATAAAATTTGTATAACAATTTTTTTCACAGGCACTGAAAAATTTACAATACTGAAATTAACCTGACGTTTTGTACTACCAAAATGACACTTAGCCAGTAATTTATTTGGTTTACCCCATGGTTGTAAGGGGTGGAAAATGCAACCCCTAAAATTTATTT
>WOGO01000748.1:0-21159 GCA_015342085.1 Leptinotarsa defecta | reverse complement strand
ACATAGGATCTTTCAAATACTCATCAACAGAGTAATAGGCTTTGTCAATTATAAATATATATATATATATATATATATATATATATATATATATATCTCGAAGCGCTGTCGATAGCGCTCGCATATAATAAATAGGAGTTATAAAACTTCAAATCCTTTTTGTGATCTCACGGACGAAGTATGTCGGGTTTCTCTCCGCTCCGTGTTCTGTTATTTTATTCCCATAAGGATTATTCTCACAACGTTTTTTCAAATGTACCAATGGTATGTAAAGTGGTGAATAACTATTTATCTATCTATTATATTTGACACGAAACCATCATTTTCTTTTCTATTTTATTCATAAATAATCCATTATGTGGTGACGTTATTCTCTCCACAAAATGTCACTTGTAAGCGTGCAAAACATTTTTTAAAATAACCAATTTCAGAGGCAAAGGAAAACAAGGAAAGAGATAACTGCCTCCATACATACGTACACAAACTTGAGTAATTTTTTAATAACTCTGGAAAGATTACAGGCAAATTGAAACAAAAAATATATAATTCTTCCACAGTGGCAACAAATTTAAACTAAACAGAAATCAAGGTAATAACCTACCTAAAATAAACTAACAACAGCCGAACATCCTGTTAATATCACTACTTTGTATTCATATAGGAGCATTTCTTTTCATGTAGATAACGAGAATATACACTGGATCTATCATAATAATACTCACCAATGCTTATGACACCGTTCACTCTTTCAAGAAGCTGATTATTTACCATCTTATAAAGGAGCAACCTTGTATATTCATCCATACCAAATACTGCGGTGGCGTGTTCTTCTTTTTTATCGTGAATTTTATGTCTTCTAGTTTGTTCATGTTTTGAATGCACTCTCAAACTGAAATCATAAAAACCTATTGATAAAAGTTACCTAAATGGATGCTAAAGCAAAATTAACTTTCAATCAACGATGTACCAAAAAGAGAGTGATACTACTACAATTTACAAACCAATAAACTAGGCCTACTGATCACAAATTTACCATCTTTATAGAAAATTGTAAAACAATGGTTCTACACTCTTTGAAGATTCGTTATATGATAATCGAAGGTAATATCCCACTCCCTCTCACCGGCTCCGTAGAGGCATACTTTCAAAGTTTTGTTGAGGACAAGAATAGATTATATACTGAGCTTGCCATAGATAATAAAAAGCTAGATGAGATAAACGGTATTAAAGAGAGAGAGGTGAATTTTTAAACCAATTTAAAACCCACCACCTGCAGGAAGGGTTTGCTACTTTTAATACTTTTGCAATGAATCTATTATTATTAGAAAATTTTCATTATGTTTTTACCCTGAAATAAACTCGTATATTCGAAATATTATTGGCAAAGATTGAATGATTAAAAAATCATAACTCCATAAAAACCAGTAGAATCACCTGTTGAACACTTTATTGGATATCTTTAGATCGATATTCTCTCCATCCCCTGTGTGAAACTCTGGAGGAAAAGAAAGTAATTTACAAGCATTTCTTCTGCCACTCATAACACCATCATGTTTTGTAACCATTTTGCCATCTTGTTGCATTTTGTAACCACACTGTGGAATAGATGCAAATTCCCTTTGAACAGAATCAAATCTGTCCCAATCCTTCCTGTCTCTAATATCTACAATCTCTTCTTCTTCAGAATCACTCTCAAAATCTGAAAAAAATCTTGTTCAAAAATACATTATTAACAACTTTCAAAAATTCGATTGGAATTAACCGGAAAAGATTGAATTTTATATATTTGTTATAAATAGAAGGTGGGTAAAATGTCTTTTAGTCAGGGTTGAGATTCAAAAAAACAGGCTAAAAGTGAGACAAACCAGTTTCATTATAATAATGTCAACTACTGTACAATTATTTAGTGAAAATGTGTGAAACAGATCAAATTTTCAATTCACAAAAAATAATTAAAAACTGAAAACAATTTTTCTTGAGATCATTCAAGAGTTTTCCTGAATAAAACGGCAGTTACATGGCATTTTTTTCATTTCCAAAGACCCAAAAGTAAATTAAAATTTAGAACTGTAAGTTTCACTTAAAGTAGATATGTTTATCGACACAAATGAAAATAAAATTGCATATCAAATTGAAACTTTGTATGGAAGAATGAAAATATCTTGATATATTGAAAAACCGAGCACAAACATCACACATTTATGATTCAACACCAGACAGCGCCGCTTTGACCCGCCAGGTCTCATCAGTGGTGCTAGGCTGAACCACAGCTGAGGGACAAGCCTGCTTAAGTAAGGTCGACATCTCCCCTTAAGAAGACGCCATCTATGGAATCGACAGGGAACTTAATCCTCGAATATAAAAGATAAACGTGGTTCCCCCAAGGTGATCAGTTGCAAAGCCAAGATTCATCTCGCTCGCCGACGAGATTCGTTCTCTGCCTCTGCAAGGCATAAGGTTGAAAACCAGAGTAAACCCATATTCGTAGAACCGAACATATGTTTGTGGATAATCAATTGTGTACTTCAACACATACATCACCATTTATTTGCACGGGGGGCAGTGTGCCCCCTCCGCCCTTTGCAAAATGTTGTTCTTAGCGCCCTTTCGATTTTAAATATTTCACAAATATATTATTAGGTACATAATACGGCACCATTCGCGTTCAATACCGACCTCGATCAGTTGTGAATCCCATATCACTCGCTGTCTAATGCGAATGTGATTATTTTCTAAGAGATTGGATATTGATTGTATGTCGGCGTAGCACTCGTGGCAGTAGTAGCAGTCTGGTTTGTTATTGTTACTTTGACGAATAAACAGTTTGTCGATTTTATTGATTATGGAAAAAAAGAAAATTGTCCAGAGCGGATTAATTATCGAAAGTCACGCGAAAAGATGAAGTTAAAATATGCTGCTACATCATATTCTCAAACAAAATTAAATTTTTGTAAAACTTTTAATTCGTAAGTTCTTAATTTTCAGTTGAAGATTCGAAATAATATTCATTATGGAAATTTACATTTACAAAGAAACAAAAGAACAGTTAATTCAAACTCAAAGTTGTGTAGAGGAATCGGTGCCAAATAAACCTGACATTACGGAGAGTACGGTCAGTACAGACTCAACATTTCTAGAGAGTCCATCTACATCAACCGATATAGTAAGAACAAAATCCGATTTTTCATTAGGTTCTGCTGATTTAACATTTACGGAAATAGATTATAATTCGGATTTGGATAGTGATAGTACTTAAGAACAAGACGATTCTGATGTCTGCTGATAATGAAGGTGGAAAAAACATTTTGTTTTTACATGGATCATTTAATAATTGATATTTCAATTTTGTAGGTTCTTGTAGGATGAACATGCTTATCCCATCGACCCATTTTTATTCAAAAATACTATTTTGATCCTGGAAATATTGCGTCATAGTTATGGTGTGCCTCCCCGCCTTAATTTTTAGAATCGCCACTATTTCTTTGGTACTGATATATTCCACCTTAATTTCTTCTGAAGGTATCATTTGTCTGATGTAACGGTGTCGAACATTTGTTTTGTTCTTCCATGGTATCCTTCAATTCGTACTAAATTTGATGTGCTTTGATTGTCGCAAAATATAACTGTGCCTATTTTGTCGTTTGACCAAAAGTCATGAATGCATTGGCGTTACCAAATAGTTTACAATGCAACTATTTGTTTCTCCCAAGCCTTTCCTCTTGAAATTTTTGTTCACTTCCTTTTTCAAATAGCGCTTCATCTCCTCGTTGTTTGAAAATATTTTAATAAGTCGTTGACATATACAGCAATGAAGTCAAGATAGCGGTCAAGCCAGGTGGTGAAAATCAGATGTTCTAATAGTAAATAATGAAACTTTTGGTGAAAAAAAAATTAAATGTTGTCAGACACAAACTAACAAACATGTGTGGTGTGTGGAAACAGCTACTATGTATCAAGTGCTGCAAAAACCAAACTGTTGTACTTTCAACATGAAACAAATCCGGAAAATGAGGAGACAAATGAAATCAGGAAGTTGAAAATATTCAGGGAAAAAGGTGATAAGTATGTTCTGCTCGTGAAAAATAATAAACTATTATAAATAAATATTAACTTATTGCAAAAGAAGATCGACTCATTAAAAGTGGAAACAAACAAAAAATCATAGCCAACAGAAAAACATAAATACAGTGATATGGTAAGAACAAGCATACACACAGGCACAAGCAATAACTTACCCAGTTCTTAACAAGGGAGTTCCACTCAACCTGATATGGAGATTGATGACTCACAGGGAGAAAATATAAAACGACTTGAAAACATTCAAATGAGAAAAATGACCGAAATCATAAATCTGACAGATATACTGATTAAATGATATAGAAATAAAATACTTTGTCTAATTTCCACTATGTACTGATATTAATACACAAATTAGATACACTGATAATGGAATTGAGGAAAATAGCTTCAAAACTGTTTCTTACCATTAAAAGAAAGCAAAAAGAATGCTAATAAACAAAGTTGTGGAAAATAAATGCAGTAACGTGTTTGTGAAGCGGAGAGAAAAATCTGGATATGCTTGAAATATGCTGAAATCGTGATCAAAGAAATACCAACTAGAGAAAACCAAAATAAGTGTTTCATGTTTGGTACAACTGAGTCATTTAAAGATGTTATCTACAGAAAATCAACATGGCCCAAAAGTATAGCATTCAAGTGGTCTGATTTTTAAAAATACCATCATTATAAAAGAAGGGAGGATTTTTGTTCACAAACTCATCAAAAACCCCAAGAAGTTCAAATCAAATAAAAAGAATTAGTCTCGTGCACCAAAATCTCCAATAAATAGGAAATAGTATATAATTAATAGTATAAAAATTAATAGAGAAAATAATTCAGTCCTCTTCGCAGGTGATTTCAACATTGATTCAAAAGACAGTGAAAAAAACATTACATTTTTTACTCCAGTGATGAGTGTACAAGAATTAATCCCATATTGACAATATTTTCACAAATATTAAAGATGAATACATATATTTTACACATGTCTATTTCTGATCACACGGCATACAACATAGATATAGAATAATATTCTCTATTGAAAATCAAATTATGATTATTGAAAAAAAAAAGTAATGGAATGAATGCGTTCATGAATTTATTTCTCAATATATTTCATGAATGCTTTCCGCATAAAGTTGCCAAAGGAAAGTAAAACTACTGTGAGAGATTCAGAGACAGAGGACTGTAAAAACAGGCCTGATAAATTGCTTACTATTTCAAGGCAAAAATCAAAGCATGGAAAGTATCTATAATGAAATAAAAATAGATCCGATCAATCTTCTACCAGTCACTGAAAAAAAAATTAGGAATTTAGGAAAATAAATAAAAACAAACACACTCGTGGTGATGACGAAATACCGTCATGAAGTCTGATGAAAATATGCATAGATAATATTTCGTTTCCAACATGATTTGCTACAAAATGAATAATTCATCCAAATATGGAATTTTTTCCCAACAACTGAAAATACCTCCCATAACACAAAAAAGGAGATTGTGAATTGTTTGAAAACTACAGACCTATAGGTGTTTTACCATCTATTTTGGAACTTTTTAAATGGCGGTGTGTAATAGATTAAAGAACTTCATGAAACATCATAATCTCAAAAACCCAGCACAATACGGATATATTAAAGGAAAGTCAATTGACACAGCAATCATACAGTTTACTGAAAATATCATTGAGTCACTTGAAAATAATGAAATATTTCTTGAAATATTCTTAGACCTTTCTAAAACTTATGACGTCTTAATCATACATATTTCTTAGAAAAAAACTTGAAAAATATGGAATTAGGACTGTATTGAAATGGTTCGAGTCATATCTATCAAATCGCCAACAAAGGTTATAAAAATTGGACAAATATTCAGGTCTGATATAATGTAAAATACTATGGGCACTACAGGGAAGTGTAACAGGTTCTATTCTATTTGTAATTTTCACGTGCATCTTAGAAATTTTAAATATCTACTATTGCAGTTATGTTGATCATTTGCTGGTCTCTAGCTTCAACTATAAAAATTCAATAATTCAATCATTTAGTTGAAGAAAAATACACTGGTTTTCTAAAAATGTCCTTATCCGATAAATGATCAATAAAACCAAAGTAATTCTACTCAGAACCTTTTAACATAGAATTGAGACACCAAAAGCAGTTCATTTAACAAAAAATCAAATGTACATATCAATGAGCATGTACACTGGCTTACCCACATTTTAAATTTAGGAAAAAGATTTAATCAAGTTTGCTACAGTATAAGGATTATTAGTAGTTATCTCAGCAAAAAGTATTCAAAAATAATATATGAAGCAAGTTTTGAGTCATCTGTAAAGTTTGGTATATTATTCTGGGAGTCTTATAGTACCATCTCAAATATATTTACATTTCAAAAAAGGGTGATAAGAACTATGTTCAAACTTAAGTACCTTCAATCTCTTAGGAATAGGAATTTTAATTGAAATGCGGTTTTCTCCTGAAACACTCTTCAATAAAAACAACATATCTGCTTTTTAACATTTTTTTTGTATATGGATAAATGAGGCGATATGCCTTAGAATCTTGGCAATATCCAACAATATTCATTTTCTTTGATTTCAAATCCCACATTCTAAGTTTTTGTTTCGGAATATGCCTCATTGCTTTGCATCCAAATATTCGGAGATGACTCAAATCCGGTGTATCATTAGTCCACAATTTTCCTGACATTTTTTTGATATAGCTTTCGTTGGCGATATATTCTTAATACAAACAACAGTTTAAACGGCCTTAGCCCAAAAAACCTTAGTCCAGAATACTGAAGCATACATTTAGCTTTTCCAACAAATGTGCGGTTGGTGCGTTCAGCACCATGATTCAAAGTTAATGCTGCAGTGCTCTGAACCCTTATCGGTGCGTAAAATTTTGAATTTCGTGCGTTTTTGATAATCAACCATGTTTTTGAAGTTTCCAAACCTGCTTTTTAATTCATTTTTGCAAGTTAGGAAATGTAAAAAGATTTTTCAGGAAAAATTATCTATCATTGAGAAGAATTATCGTGCTTCTCCAAATGATGCTACTTCCATCACACCGGAAAGATAGTTGTGAATGATTTAAAGGAAATATGCTCTGTTTACCTTTTAGATATGCTATGCAAGGTATTTCATTTTTAATATCTTCGAAATTGATTCTTGATGTCCAACCGTTTCTCAACTTGTTCAAATCGCAGAAATTGATGTGAGCCACTTTCTACAATGTCATAACAGTGCGTCACATTTGTGAGAAATCATGTAATTGAAATTTTCTTCAGGAAGTGCTCACTTTAAACATATTATCTACTAAATTTGCATCTGCTACAATATCATTTTGTTGATTGAAAATTTGACATATTTGATTGAAAAATTTTATTTTGTAGCCATTTTTCATTAAACGATTGTCAGATAGTAAATTAGTAGAAAGGTTAGGAACGATGAGAACATTAATAATCTGAATGATTTCTGTCGATCCATTCAAAATTATTCTCCGGTTAATTGTCCCCATTACTCTCACTTGTAGCTTGGAGCTGTTAAAAACATATATTCCTTTCACTTCTGAGGTCACTTTGTTTATGAGCCAATCTTCACACATCTACATATGCACCAGAATTGATATACCAATTAGTTTTGTGTCGCTTTCCAGTAGCAAAACCCTGCACAGAAACTTGATTGGACCTTGGTACCATTCAATTTTCCTCCATAAAAGTGCCTGTTCTTTTTGGTACATTCTTCTGCTTTACGGCCGTATTAGTTGCATTTGAATCATCGGGGGCCTTTTTTATGGAACAATTTTTATTTTTTTTCTGAGAATAAAATGTCAAGTCGTTTACTTTGTCATTTCACATCTTAAATAAGTTTTATGATCTGATTAACATACTCTTCCACTGAATTACAGTTTTCAGGCATTCAAAAGCTTCTCTCATCTTGTCCCATACCTCTTTATCTGTCTTAGCACTTTGGACATGCATGTAAATGATTGGATCAATAAGATAATCTTGGACTTAGCTTCCCATACTTCTCGGTGCCGGTCACACAATCCCAGAGCTCTTTGTGCTCTAAATATGACTGAACAGCAAACTGCCAAGTATTGTGATTTTCACAACTTCGGAACTTTCATATGGTCACCAGACTATTCAATCAGCTGCTTGAAGCCATTTTTCAGCAAAAAAAATTGTATTTCAGAAATTTTGTTTTGACTTGACAACTTGTCAAAACATATTTGGGATTTTTTCAAACTAAATGAAACTTAATCAAAGCAAAATGCTAAGGAAATTGGAATAGTTAAAATTATGACATATCAATGTTACTATTCAGAATAATTTACGGTAACTTTGTGGTAATCTTGATTATTTCGTCATTAGATATGTATTTCATATCATCAGTAGGTGAACATTTATTTAGGTTCCCGTTCTCCATCCACACTGATTGTTAGGACACTAATTGTTTTTGGTGTATAGGCTTTCACGGCCGGTGTGTAACAAATTGTCAGATGTTTCGGATTTATAACTGACGTTTCTTCTGCTTCTGCGGCAGACTTTATCAAAGACGATGCAGCAACGATCGAAATGATCTACTTTGCTGATTTGTATGGGACTAGGTGTTGGACGGCCGACTGCTTTTGTACCTGATTGGTCCGATCCTTCTTAATTATTTTTTTTGGAAACAATATTACTGTATACTTGATTGAGTTTCTCCCAGATCATAGAGCAAATTGGAAAAAAATTAATGAATCAATGTGAAGTTAGCCGCAGATTTCTAGCCACACTTTCAGGCGTGTTGTCAGTTTGTTTTTCTTCCTTGACCCGTTTTACGATCAACATTTCTTAAGGTATTCAAAATCGAGGAGTGATGTAATCTGACAGGAAGACTATGATTATTCACGATTTCTGTAATCTACTCGTGTGCCAAAATTTCTTGAGTTGCACAAATATGGGTACATGTCTAAGATCATATATATTGCCTGATCCACAACAAAAGTGTGGCTGAGTTATAAGGGGCCATTCATTAATAACATAAGGATAATTTTATCAATTTTTGACCCCCCTTACCCCCATGTAAGGGTACGTCCTAGGTAAGATTTTATTTCGTTTTTCCAAATAATAAAATGTTCTTAGAAAAGTATCAGTTACACTAAAACTCCCAGTTTGACATAAATCAAAAGATTTCAGTTTTTCAACTGATATATTATTTTATTGTTGTTAACTTCAGATTACCATTAAATTATTGGATAAATATTTAGTCTTTGGAATACCATTTATCGGTAATCAAAAGTAAGTTTATAAATAATCTTAAAAATAAATCATTTAAACAATCTACAAACCAATAACACTTTGAAAATGATGATAGACTAGTTTTTAATTAATTTCAAAGAAAATAAATTGAACAGTTGAAATAAGATCAATTCAGATAATCAATCATCTGGACTGAATGGGTTAGTTAGCCATAATGCCCACTAAAGAGTTGATCCTAGTTCAATATTATGGTTTTAATTGTTATCAAAAGAAATCTTATTCCAAACGCAAGAAACATATTTTTAGACTTAATCTTCACAAATGTACACACCAACAAACCCTCTTTTTTCAAATAGCATGTACCATATAAGTTATACATTTAATATATTTAATTATGAAACAACTCATAACTTATAATACACAGAATTCTATTATGACTTCAGAAATGCAGATTACGAAAGTCTCAATAACTATTTGAATGTCATAAATTGGAATGAAAACTTTAATTTGGCCATTATAAATGATTCAACTGCTGAATTTCATCACATTTTCAATATGGCAATAGCCTTGTTTGTACCTGTGAAAATATTGAAAACATTCACTTTTCCCAAATGGTTTAATGCAGATCTAAGATACCTGGTCAAGCAGAAAAAGTTGGCTCACAAAAATTGTATGCTCAGCAGGAGCGATCAAGATTATCAAATCTCAGACTTGAGAAGCGCTTGTAGAAATTATTCACATTTTTTTTAATGAAAATTATATACGTTAATGGCACGCTCAATTCAAATCCAAAATATTTTTTTCATTGCAACAAACTCGGAAAAATTGCAGAATTTTTTGCTGAATGTTTCTCAATAGTTTACGACAATTTTCATGGTGGATTTGGCGATCATCCTTGATTGAATATTAACTCATGTATTTTCAATTCCAGTATATCAGCTACGATGATATTTCATCAAATTTCAAAAATTCCCCCAAACTCAGTTCGGGTCCCGACGGAATTCCAGATATTTTCCTAAAAAATGGTATATACTCCATTACTCATCCTCTGTACCTTCTTTTCAAGAATTCTCTAGATCAGTCATCTATTTCAAAATTACTTGACAATATAATTTCAGATCAACTCAAATTTTCATGTAGAGAAAGATTCATCGATAACCAACATGGCTTTTCTCGAAATAAGTGGACTGTTTCCAATCTTCTCATCTACGAGCCTTTGGGGATAGAGGTCAGATGGATGCCATATACAGTGACTTTTCCAAGGCATTTGGCAGAGTAAATCGCAATATACTATTGAAGAAGATAGGAAATTTTGGTTTTACAGAACATTTGGTAACTTGGATTGGTAGTTTTTCGGCTGGTCGTTCACAACAGGTTAAAACTGGAGGATGCAAATCGAATGATTTATTAGTAATATCTGGAGTCACATTGTTCACCCCTGTTATTTAATATTTTTGTGAATTACATGGGATGCTGTTTTGAGAACAGTGAATTCCTAATATTTGTGGATGTCCTGAAGCTTTTTAGTCGGATAAAGTCATACAATGACCAAATTCTCCTTAAAGATGATTTTGATAAAGTTTATGAATGGTGTGTTACAAATAACTTGTTTCTTAGTGTAAATAAATGCCATTTTATTATCTTCTGAAGAGTTGGTAAGAAATTCGATTCATCATACAACATAAATGATCAGCACTCTGAAAACACATTGTCTACAAAAGATTTGGGGGTCATTTTTGATGAACAACTTAGATTTGTGAACCATATTAACCAAATCAGTGTGAAATCATCCAAAACACTAGGTCTTATTTTACGTCATTGTTCAGGTTTTTCCATTGAAGCATCACAAAGGATTTATTTAGCTCTAGTGGTGTCCAAGTTGGAATATGCATGTATCATTTGGTCTCCATTTTACAATATGCACTGTGTATCTCTAGAAAGAGTGTAAAATAAATTTTTGAGATTTTGTTCTTTCAAGTTGGGTCTTCAAATACAGTACCATGACTGTTTAAAATCTGTACCAGTACCATGACTATTCAAGAAATGGGGCGGAAACTATTGCAAACCAAAAGAATTCACGCAGATCTATGCTATGCATTCAAGCTGCTCAATGTACTGATGACTTGTCCTGAATTACTTGAATCTGTCAACATTCATGTTCCGAACAGAAATCTTAGATACAGCCATTTATTTCATATACCCTTCCATCATACAAAGTATGGCATACATACAGCCTTGGAAAAAACCCTAAAGTTAGTGGATGACAAAAACATCAGTATTTTTGGTGTCCTGTATGGTCGTTTTAAACAATCATTGAATAATTTAAGTTGGTAATTGTTTATATAAGGTAGTTACGAGTTTCAATTTTAATTTTATATCCTAAAGTATCTTATGATGTATATAGTTGTGTGCTGCAGAAATATTCCGTAGCGTCCTATTTTATATACTACATTTTCAGATTGTCACTTATTTTCTGTGAAATTTTTTCATTGTAATGGGGTTCATCTCATATAAATAAATAAATAAATTTGTAATCCATCCGTTGCAGTGGTAGATGAAACTTCATCCGGCATGTCTATTGGAACCTCATCTGCCTCTAGCCACACCTTCACCACCGGTAGGAGGATGAATTAAACGGCACAGCAGTTTTTATCATACTTCGCAATTTTTGTTGCGATGCGATGAAAGCTTCTATAATTGCTGTTGGCAGACTCTCTACTCCCAAAAGACTGTTGTTAGCAGAATGAACAACATGATAATGGCTGTCAGCAGCCACGCCTGATGCAAAATATAGCTTACACACTTTGCATATTCTGCGCCCTGGCTCAACATCTCCGTACACTGATGAACAAGCATTTTTTTGTTCATTTCATCTGTATGGTCATAATCAATAAGGAAAAAAAAATTATTATCTGAAAAAACAATCGGTGATCTACAATAAAGCTTTTGAGTGCAAAAACGTCTTAAAATTTATAAAGTAAGAAAAATGCAAAATTATAGATACAGGTTACAATATTTTTATTTTTTTTTCGCAATGATAGATCAGTTACAAAAGTGTGACTGGGCAGTTAGTACCAAAAATAATGTTTTTGCCATAAAATTGAATCATCTCAGATCCAAGAAATATGAAGGCAGTTTTATAAATGTTCTCACATGCTCTCCCCAACGGTATTTTTTGTTCAGTGGCAGACAACCACTATCTTGAAATTTTATAGTGCGAGTAAAAGTTTTTATTTTTTCTCAAGTCTTCAATTGTCATCCAAAGAAATATAAAGGCAGTTTCATAAAATATTTTCACATGTTCTTCTCAACAGACATTTTTTTGGCATTTATTTGATCAGTGACAGTAAACCTCTATCTGAAAATTTTATAGCAAGAGGAAAAGTTTTATTTCCAGCCTTCTACGGCCATCCAAATAAATCTGAAGGCAATTTTATGAATATTTTCACATGTTCTTCTCAACGATAGTTTTTGTTCGGTGGCTGCAGATCTTCTGTAAATTTTATAGCATGAGAAAAATTTTTTTTCAAATCTCCTACGGCCATACAAAGAAATCTGAAGGTAGTTTCATGAATGTTTTCCCATGTTCTTCTCAATGGTATTTTTGTTCAGTGGCAGAGGACCTCCATCTGGACATTTTATAGTATGAGTAAAAGTTTTTTTCAAGTCTCCTACGGCCATCCAAAAAAATCTGAAGGCAGTTTTATGAATGTTTTCACATGATCTTCCAGTTCAGCTGGATTCTACATGATTGCTCACAGTTATTTTAATTTCTTGTAATTAAAAAGAATTCAGATACTAATAACTCAGCTACACTTTTGTGGTGGATCATCCAAAAAAACATTTATTTCTATACTTATAACCTTTCTTGAGGAACTTCAGAATTTCTGACACTCAAAATATTTTGGATAGATTGCTGATAGTCTCCCCAAAAATTATTTTTAAGGGTCAAACAGATTGATTACCTGAAAACCTATATATTTACATAATCTTAGACATGTATCTGTATTGGTGAAATTCAAAAAATTTCAACACTCAAAATATATTGAGTAGATTACAGATATTGTGAATAATCCATAGACTTCGTGTTGGTTTACAACTGAGTCAAAAGAAGTATATCCTACCAAGTATACTATACAACAGGGGTCACTAAATAGCGGACCGCAGTCCTAATCTGAACTACCAACCTATTTTGTGTGGAACTTTTGTTACGAAACAAAATATTTTACATATATTACTTAAATAAGCATTTAATTTCATAATTTTTTCCGCATGTTGTCTTTGCTTCCGTTGATTCAGCAAAGGTTAGGTGCAGAGCACAAGTTCGTCGGTTGTCGCAGTGGGCAAGGGAAGCGGTGCGATGTGTGTGCGGAGTATGCTTGGGAGGTACGTGCTCGCTTAAAAAATCAACTTCTGTTACTTTCTCATCATATGTTTTTAATCATATCAATGATCTCAACATTGAACTCAAAGACAATGGAAAGCCTGTATGGGAACTCCTGACAGAAGTAAAAGGCTTTTTGCGAAAACTCAATATTTTCAGCATCAGTCTTGACAATGAACCACAATTTGACATCGGTCAATACAAGAAGTTCATTATGTATCTCAAATAATAATTTGAAAACCGATTTACTGATTTTAAGGAAATTAATAGTGTCGTTGACATCCTCAGTAACACATACTCTCTGCACCCTCCTAATGAAGCTGCAAATGTTTTCAGAAGTAATAAAGCTGCTCTTAAGATGGAAATGATTAATTTCCAAGAAAATACACTTTTAAAACACCAAAAACAGCAAGTTTCTTGTCAAGAATTTCTGATCAAATTTGTTTGTGCTAAACAATGAACGCCTCCAAGATATAATGACAATAGTCTGCACAAACTTTAGTCCAAATTTCGGTACTTCCTTTTATTTATAACATTTTTTCGGTATTTAATAAAATAGTGTTTCAGAACCTGATGTTTTATTTATTCATTACCCGATTGTGGAAAAAAGGAAGGTAATGTTTTTGATATTGTATCTACACATATTTGAATAGTACAGTTTAATACTTCAATGAAGTCTGAATGAAGGTGGGTCGTTGACTTTTCCCTTCCGGATCGCGACGGTCATGTTATTTAAAAAAAAAAAAAGGACCCCTGATGAAAGTAATTGGTAACCTCTGCTATACAACAAATCAACAATTGATCACATATTATGGAAATGTTAAAAGGCAGAACATTATCATTTTTGCAAAATAAGCATCAACCTAAATGTCAAAACTAATCATATGCCATTATTTTTGTTACCATCATTTAGAGGTGCTCTTCGATAATTATCAAAGGATATGGACACTTTTGAAGCTCCATTAAATTTCTCTTCACTGCGTTTCAGATGTTCATCATATTCTTTATCAAACTGCATTTGAAGCATCTTAGCAATCACTTCATCGCTTTGAAAATCGTCATTGGAAATGGCTCCTAATACATCTGAAGGTATATCTACAACCTCCAAATCACTTGGTGAAAACTTGGTTTCATTTCTTTTAATGTACTTTTCTTCTTTTGCTTGTAGATCTCTAGCTACTTCTTCAGATAGTATGTCAGTGAAATTCACTGGCTCTGGCTTCTCAATTTTAGCCCAGGGACAAGACATACTCTTTGTTAATTGTAGTTCCAAATGAAATAATTAATATAGATTTGATTTTCAAAATTATTATGGTAATCTTGCGCAACACGATTTTAATGTTGCTCAACTCCACCTCAACACAAAAACTTTGCAAATTTCCCCTTCCCAAAGATAACCAAATTAGTTATCTTCTATCTTCTTTACATTGTTTACTATTCTGTGTCTTTACTTTTCTTTAACGCTAGGTGGCAAATTGACAAACGACAAGTTTGCACTGTTTACAATAACAACGAACAGCTGTTTGCAAAAAAAGAGCAATCCGTAAATCGACCCCTGTTCCCTAACAGTAACTATGAAATTTTTTTATTATCACTAGGTACTAGGTGCTTCCTAACCGCTACTGACGAGAATTTTTGATCCCAGGTATTGAGCTGGACCCAATTGCGCCTGAATAGGAAGCAGCGGCCAATAAAGAAAGAGAAGAAGAGAAATTTTGACTGCATTTACCTGAAAAATATATTTTTGTTGGTTACTTTTGAAATATGCTGGTTGTTAATTGTGTAATTAATAAATTCATAGCTAAATCATTTTCGAAGTGAAAACTGGAGACAATACATTATGACCATACATTTTTCAATTAATTGATCTTGTAATATTTAAATTGAGTTACTGAGTTTCTTAGGATCACTTTTGTCGGAGGAAGATGAAAGTCACAGAAGACCCCTAACATTCAGAGTTTTTACTTGGTTTACTAGGTTTTGTATGCCTTTCTTGATGATCGTCTTAATAAACATTTTAACCTGGATTAGTTTTTTTGTTTTCATTATACAAATTTCATTATACAAGGTTTTCTCAAACCTTCAGAATTTCAGATATTTGAGGTGAGAAGTTTTTGAATGAACGCCCTGCTAAGGACATATATGTTCTCTGTCATTTTGATTTCATCAAACTGAATACCTGAATAATGTTTTCATTAGTGTGAAGAATGTGATAAAATTTATTAGAGATTTCACTGGAAATTAACGCAAATAAAAGACAAATCAGAAAAATTTCGTCAAAATCAAACTGAACAAATAATTTCAATAATAAATTATCAAATTGTGAAATTACCCGAATTCGCTATAAAATAGGCAAAAACTTTTGCCTATTATTACTATTGGTGCCACAAAATTCGATGATATTTTTGTTCCACAATTGACATTTATAACTGAAAATTTACAGTTAAAAGTTTGAATTTCCAATTACAAGTGTAAATTGTGAAATTCACAATTATAACTGTGACATTGTCTAGGGACTTAGACCAATGACTGTGAATCTATAGATTGCTGGCACAATAGATTTCGCTTGAATTAAAAGGGGTATATTTTTAGGAGAGATTAATTTTTAGGAAAGTTTTGGCTTTCTACTTCTCCATCTTTATATACAAAAAAATGTGGGAATATTCCAAGAAAGGCAGGAAGCAGGAATAAAGGAAGGAAGCAATAAATTTCAAAAAATTAGGTTTATGCTCTATAGAGTATGAACTTGGAGAAGTAGAAAGTCAAAACTTTCATTTCCTAAAGATGTCGCCTAAGTAAACAAAATGACAAAATCTATCTTGTAACCTAACCTAGCCAAAGCTACATGCTACATTCAACTTAGGGTTGATACAGGCTGATTCACGATGGCAGATTAACATTTTTTCCTTGCTTTTTTCCTATATCTATCTGTTGCCGTTTACGAAATATGAATTAATTTCAATTTTTCTCTTCAGAAATTACGACCTCTAAAATGCTGATATCTTCAAGTAATGGAATAGGACCTACTATGGTATCAAAATTTGGTTTGGAATTATTTGATATTTGGAGGCTTCCCACATTTCAGCGTAATCTTCGTTACTTCAATATACAGGGTGGTGAAAAATACAGTTTGTTCGTTTGATTAAAAAAGTGACTGAAATTTGGTTATTTCAACTGAAACATCCTGTGTATTATTACAAATTCATAAAGCTGTTAAAATGTGCTTTCTTTCTATGTATATCATGCGTATACCTAGCAAGTCAAGTTTCGGACTTACGATCATTTATTTGTGAAAATGTCTCTTCAGAATGTTATTCCCATTTGATATTTTGTAAGCAGACCATGATTACTATTTGACAGTATTGTGACATTCTCCTAATAATATTGACATTTTCGTCACTTCAAAAGTTTCAAACATTCAAAAAGATGGAACAAAACTATTCAAATGTAGTTCTTAAGAATTTGTATATTATTTTTGGACAGTGTTTTCTACTAACAATAGAAACGTCGTGAAGTAAACTTGGCTTGAAATCTTTTAATTTTTATTTCTTTTTTATTGTTCAATTTTCAATTGTTGCTTATATTTTATTTTATTGCTATTTCATTTTACGGTTTTTTTATTAAAAGATTTCAAGCCAAGTTACTTCACGACATTTCGATTGTGGATACTAACAATCGAAACGTCGTACCTAACTTGGCTTGATATCTATTAATTTTTATTTCTTTTCAATTGTTCAATTCTTAATTGTTGCCTTGTATTTTATTTTATTGTAATTTCATTTCAGTTTTTTTTTGCTCAATATAATTGTTATTTTCAGCTATTCATTTTAATATCTCGAAAACTATCACCTCCAGCGTTGTTGAGCGAGGGTACCCTTTTTACTTAGAAAAGGTGTGCAAATTAAGTTTTTCAAGAAAAACGCCAAAAGTTTACTGCCAATAAGTTGGAGCAATTTGTAATAAATAATGACAGCGTACGCAGCACCCTCTAGATTGCTCATGAAAATTAATATGAAATTATGATTTCGTACGTAAAAAAAACCCGAGTACCAAATTTCGTACAAATAACTTATTTTTTGCAAAAGTTATTTTTAAAAAACTAACTAAAAAAGTTAGTTTCAACAGCCTGTATCTCCGAAACGAAGAATTTCCGGAAACAAGTTTATACAGACTTTTTTCTTAAAATAGTCTCATGAATACGTCACTTGAATATTTTAACGTACTTATGTTACACCCTGTGTAAGTCTGTATACATCATGAAGATGAACCTGTATGAATTAATTTTGTATTTACCTTTCCTGTCTTCATTTTAAGAATGTGTTGAATAAAATATGTACCTATATGTTCATTCGTTGAAAATATAAACTTCAAAAAATAAATGTGGAAGGTAGGAGTGAAATAAGAAATGGTAAGATTACCTCTCTCGTTGCTATCTCTCACATCTTCACAAAGAATTAAAAGTTGCAGAGGCCTGTTCATCTGTCTAGTTTAACACCTTGTTTCAGATTTCTGAGAAGTTGGTTTTGCTTTTCCAGTAATGTGATTGTACAAAAACACATTGTTATATCCAATTCAAAATCATTATTCAATGATGCAGGCAAACTAATTTGTAATAAATACAATGTGCTGACATTTATTACGTCAGCTTCATAGGAAACATTCATAACTGAACTTGTACTTTTGAAATGAAAAACTTTAAGAACCCTGAAATTACATAGTGTATAAGAGAAAAATTTTCAGTTTTCAGAAGATAACCACAATTCACAGTTGTGACTAAATTCGTTAATTTATAGTTATTCACAGTGAAAATTGTAAATATACAGTGGTGAGAATTGTAGAAAATATTGTAGATTATTATTGACCTTCTGTGCTTTTGTATATTTCAAATCTAAATTATTTACAAACATCTTACAGGAAAATGACCTCAAATTTTTTGCAGAGATCCGTTCAAGATTCACTATTATTCAATAATTATGAATAAACTAACATGCCGAAAAATGCATGAATGTTACTAGAACATATGTGACATCTCCAAGAAACATCATAATTTGAATCCAAACAATTTCCACTGAACAGTTTTCAAAACAGCAACACGTGTTTTACCACACATAGCTTCGTTAGGTATGTTCATACTGTATAATGAAACACGTGTTGCCTTTTTGTAAAATTTTCAGTAAGAATCTCAAAATATAGTGTTACTTGAATGCATTAAAGATTTTCATCAAGTATCAGCTGATTTCATAATATATCTAAACATTTTTTTTCTGACTGATTCGGCCATTACTTGATGAAGATCCATAGTAATTTCACAAACTATACCTTATGATTTAATCTCCACAAATCTATTTGAATAGATCACCATTCATAAACTTGTTTTTTTAGAAACAGACATTGTATTACTGATGTAGAATTGATATACTATGCTCTAGGTAATCATAATTTGAGGATATATCATAGGTATATAAAGAGTAAATGCTTTAGGTAATTCTGATCAAAGAAGTAGCTAAGTAGATATCTTTCCATTATGATTACATGGGGTATATAAAAATTAGAGTATATAATAGAAATAACTTTCAGTATGTCATTCGCAACAAAAAAGCTACTGTGAAAGTGAAAGATCAAATCATAAGGTGTTGTTTATGAAAAAATATATCTTAACATTTTGGAATTCATTATGATTCTGATTTGAAATTGTTATCATATGTGAATCACAACACTTCCAGAAACTTGTCATGCACTGTTTGGAACCTTTGGTGTAGTAATGAATATTAATGGAGTTTTTTCCAACACCAAACCGCTATTTTAACACCTCGACACTTATTTCGATCACCCAGTGACACTTTTCAAGAGGAAGATCAAACTAATCCTACTTACAAAGCTATCCTTATGTATAATATAGATACCTGTTCTAGGTACCTGCGTCTTAAATTGATTTCACAATGTGTCCTTATGTAATAGTTAGGTGAATCTAATAATTAAATTACTATATAAAATTAATTTCTCAATATTGCCTTATCTACTAGTCTTAAATTAATTTTACAATGTGTTTTTATATAATATTCAGGTAAATCTAATAAATAAAATATTATTTTAATAAGCTAAATAGTATAATATAAGCTATATAAAATTAATTTCACTATATTGCCTTATCTACTAGTCTTAAATTAAATGTGGCCTTATGTAATAGTTAGGTGAATCTAATAATTAAAATATTATAAGCTATATAAAATCAATTTCTCAATATTGCCTTATCTACTAGTATTAAATTAATTTTACAATGTGTTTTTATGTAATAGTCAGGTAAATCTAATAAATAAAATATTATTTCAACAAGCTAAATAGTATACTATCACAAAAGGGTTCACCATCGTTATTCATAATATTAATATGTTTACTTATTTATATCCTCATAGGCATCTAATTGCCTGTTGTTGTTAACTTGTCCAACTAATCTTGATGAACTGAAGTCTATGGAATGGTTTTGTTGCAAAATATGATCGGCAACTGCTGATTTTTCAGGTCTTCCATATTTTAAGTGTGCTAAGTGTTCCTTATATCTTTTAGTTTCTTTTGAACCCTACATATAGATGTATATGTTCGTGTCCTGCATCTAATATAATAATATTAATTAGTGTGAAGTTACCCACAACTTTTCATCCACAGTTTATGACGAAGGACAATCGAACAGGGTTTAGAATGAGATTTGCGAACAGTGTTGCCAGATTGCAAATATTAATAATTTTACCTGTATTTTGATATTATCATTTTAAAAACACGATATATTATTGAAACATGTCGAATAAATGAGTCAGCATTCTACATGAACTCATTATATCAGCCAAATGTCCGTATACAAGCAGTAATACCGAAAAAAATGTAAAATAAGAGTAAAATATTATTCAGGATAAATTCATTTGTACCGAAACAGGTAGCGAATGAGAACTGGAAAAATAGTTTCTCGGTAAAAATTTTATGACTTCTGAAAAGTATGTCATTTGAAATATCCTGCGTCAAACAATACCGAATGCCCAAGAAAGACTCATCTACAAAATATCAAATTTCTCACTGATCAAAAATAGTTTGTTGACGAAAATTTCGGAATTAATTCAGCGAAAGTATATCTATCGACGTGCTGAAACAGATTTGCGTACCATTCGTTTCTTGGGTGCGAAAAAAAAATAGTTCCATATATTCTTACATGAATTATTCAAAAAAGGCAAATTTCTCACTTATCAAAAATAGTTTGTCGATGAAAATTTCAGAATATATTTTTCTAAAGTATATCTACCGACGTGCTGAAACAGATTTGTGTACCATACGTTCCTTCGGTGCAAAAAAAAAGTTCCGTATATTCGGAACTGAATTACTCATGAAAGTCAAATTTCTCACTTATCAAAAATAGTTTGTCGATGAAAATTTCAGAATATATTCTTCTAAAGTATATCTTTCGACGTGCTGAAAAAGATTTG
>WOGO01000747.1:0-21164 GCA_015342085.1 Leptinotarsa defecta | reverse complement strand
AATAAATAAACACAGTAGAAACTAGACAAAAGTATTTTCTTTATTCTATATTCAACATGAATTTCTACAAAATAAATAAGTCATCAATCGAACAAGTAATAAAAGCGTGTTAATTAAAAAGAAAAAAAAATTGATGACATTAGGACAAAGAATGTAATTGCGACCCCATGCTGAAAGAAAAATATTTCATTTGAACGAACTTTCCACGTCCATGTGAAGATTTGCGATAAATTTTATATTTTCACTATAATTGAATCTTAGGGGGAAGAGCTTCATATAGATATGTGAATAATGTTCCAAAAATTACAGAGGTATAATATAATTTTTAGTTTGAAATAGTATTCCAATTCCTGAGAAACTGATTTGCCACTCTAGTCAAGCAGGAAGGCAAAATTAAGAAAAACTAATGTTTAGCTTTTATCATTCAGTAATAGTAAAAAATTGTTTAAGAAGGCATCACAAGCCATAATTAACTTCAAACTTTGAAAATGTTGTAGTTTGACTCTTTTGAATGCTTGAATTACTTAAGAGACTAATATGTATGATTGATTACTTGTTTATATTGTGGTAATTCATGATCACTTTAATGAAATGAGTAGAAACACTTTTGTCTAATTACCATCAGTTAATTTTATTTATACGACCGGTTTCGGGTTTAACCCCATTATCGAGTGTAAAACTGACATGTGAACTTTGAAAACTCGGTTATATCGGGAATTTTTAGGTAGGTAAGATGGAAGGACAGGTACCTATTTGATCGAACCAGGATGCCAACTTTAAAATTCAACACTGAAGTTGCTCATAATTTCACTATGGTAAATAATGGTGCAGAGTCACCATACACAGAATCCAACTCATCTATGATTTGCGTAGGCGTATTGCCTTTCAAAAACAAATATTCAATGACAGCTCAATACTCGATTTCATAAAAACACTCACATCAACTCACTCAAACGAATATTACATAAAAACTGCGCGTCCAAAATGGCTGAAACTTCGATGAGTAACTGTGAAAAAATGAACAACGAAATTTACTGTTATTTACGAGTGGTGCTATGCTCATGTTGATGTCGGAAACTTTTCAGACCTCCCTCGTATTCTCCTAAATCTCTGCTCCTGCAGGGATCCACATTCATGCAACATCATTTATGATAACATTTCGTTCACATTTAACAACATCAGTTTCTCATTATGAATGTTACTGGACTTTTATTCCAACACCAAACCGTTATTTTTAATACCTCGACAGGTGTTTCGATCACCAAGTGATCATCTTCAAGAGGAAGATTAAACCCTTATTGTGTTGAATATAAAAAAATTCAATATCGTAGATAAACATACGATATATAAAATTCAAAATATCTTTTTAATTTGAAGTTATAAAAATATTTTACAGATACCTTTAAAAAATGCATTATAGTGAACGAATGAATAGTGAAGGTATCCAAATCTTTGGCATAATTAGACTATTTTCTGGAACATGTTCAATTTCAAAGTTGAACTATTATCAAAACCCAATTTTAATTCATTTATATCACTAGGTGACATAATCTTTCTAATAGGGAAGATTTGTATGAAATCAATAAATATTTCGAATTTTACTCCCAGATATTCAGATTTTGTTTACTTGAATCTCTGTTAGTGCGGGAAAGGGAAATAAGTATCAAAATTGTATTCACTCAAGTTCAATAAAAACACGTCAGGAAACACGTCAATTGTGGCTGTATTAAGTATGAAAAAAGTCCTACACACCTTGTAGGACTTGATAAAATGAATTTTAATTAAACAGATTCGATATTTGGGGTAGATTTTTCACAACGATACGGTTCAAATTTAAAAAAATATTTTTTGGTACAATTTTCAGTCCAATTTTTGTCAAGTATTATTGACATTTTTACCCAGCTCAATCACCTACCTGACCATAATTATAGAGAAAAATGAATATGAAAATTAATTATCCATATAGTTTTTCCATTATGTGGAATCTATCACAACCTAATAACAAATAGAACCGGCCTTTGTTGGATTCTAGAACCAAAAATAAACTAAAAAAATAAAAAAATTACCTGTACTCATATTGGAGTCTTGGCTATGTACGGGTTGTGTTACGTTGATTGTAGACTGTGGTGCCATCTGTATCTGAGATCCAGCTGACATCTGAAAAAGAAAAACACATGAATACTCAAATATCAAGATGAATATGACAGATGATGGTGGTGAACGCGAAGCCAAGGTTTAAATTTTTTTTTTGTTTATTTTGCACCACATACCATCTGGGTATCAATTATAGAAATTTTCGAATATATACTGCTAAATTATTTATAAGAACTTTATAGGTTCACTAACATTCATAATATTTTTCCAATTCCTACTTCCAGAATATTGAATTAAAATTTCGAAAATGTCACTTGTTTCAATTATCGATCTTAAATCATCGTTTATCAAGTCAAGAAAATGTTAGAATCGAAGAAGTTACAAATTGATCAATATACTCCATTTGTGTAACTAATCAGTGGGGACTAAAAATTTAAAATGCATCAAAAGAATTTTACTTGATTTCTAATACATTTTCAATTTTTTATAATTCATCATTTATAAAATTATATTAATGGCATATTGAAACATTTTTCAATATTTTTGAACTTCAACACAAATTGTGAAAAAATAAATGAAAAATTGGCAAATAGGTACAATAAAAAGTCGACAAAAAACCACTAATCAATCAATTTCATAATTCGATAAAAAAAAATCAAAACAGGAAAATGAGGAGTTTTCAATACAATACAGTACTTAAAACTGGATAATGAAATTGAAGTAGGAATAAATTGGGCAGAAAGGAAACATTTTCAAAAACAATAGTGGACTATTTTATCAAAGAATGTCAATTATTAATTGAAACCGTGGACAGATGTAATAGCCACTAGGATCGATTGACAAATATTTGCGAAATGAGTAGAGTTTAATTTCTGTGAGTAATCTAAAATGATATTTGAGTTACGACAGATTTGCTCTCTTAGGTAATCCGGTAACTTGTATTTTTGTAAACCGATACAAGAGACACCATAATGAAGAATAGTGTTAAAAGTTTATCGTTGTGCCCGTTATACCTGATGGTGAATTTCCAAAAGCAAAGCCATCTTCTGCAACACCAATTAGGTAGCAGCCTGAAAAATAGATAGTATAAAATCGGTTTGAATTACATACAGTTCTTACTTGAACTGATTGTACAGCAGCAGTTTTCATACGTTCACCCCGGACTGGATCACAAAATACCTAAAGCCGTTATTTATAAATCTGATCTAAATTTAGTACAAGGAATATATTCGAATCCACTTCTATTCATTGTTGGTAAAAGCGTGATCTGTTTTCAAATCAATGCGTTAAAAATGTCAGCATGCCTTATTGTTAGTAAACGAACCGAAAAAAAAAAAAAATACAGGAGTGTAAAATTGCATCTTTCATTCTCAATGTAATTGTTCTTTTCTTGGTTTCTTGTATTTGATCCAAGAATATCTCAATAGTCAAAGAATTGGATTAATTCATCCACATTTGATTTACTTCTTGCAATTGAATTCATCGCTTTGCAAGGTCGTCCGTCATCCATCTGTTCTTTCTTTTCATAACCAATGAATATCAGTTTAGAATTATTATTAAGCATCACCAAAGGTATAATTGAAAGCTCAAACACCTTTATTGGATATGTACAATTTCAATTTAACTCTTGGATATTGCTGGACTTTTTAACAATGTGTTAAACTGCATTCAAAACTAAGGCATAAACATTAATCAATTTGGGATACTGATCTGAAAGCTGAAAGTGGTATTATTATTGGGTTGTTCAGATTTTTCCTGTGGAAATATAAAGAGTGATTTGATAAGTAGATTTTGAACCTTTGGTGAAAAATGAATACATAGAAAAAATTTTTCTCAACACCAGAACAAAAAAATTGCCTCAAACGCGCATTCTATAGAAACAAGAATTTTTTTATACACAAAACGTAATAAAAAATTTCATATTCTTCTGATTAAATATGAACCGAAAAAAAATACAAGTTTGATTTCTTTCAAAGACAAACTTTCGACTAAAGCTGAATTCTTGCAACAATTTCAAGATGAAAGTTTTGAGTTACCACAAAGATCAATGATAAATGAAACTCCCAAAGGCGGTGCGCCGAAATAGATTTGTCTTGTCTTTCTCTGCAGCTTTCACTGCAAACCAACTAATCGAAAAACGAGCCCAAAAATAAAGCGTTCGTTCGACTGGTTTGGGCTGGCACAGGTCTCAAGTGGTGCTAGACAAACCACAAAGAACAAACCTGAGTATAAACAAGCTTTTATATTTCCTTTATGTTATTTTTAAAATAGTAAACTCAATTCACGAATATCAAAGGTTCTCCAAGGCGGTTGGCGATTCGTCTTGTTTCTTAGTCAAAATAATCAGTCGCAGACACAGGACAGAGATATCAACCTGCCTAGGAACCTGTGCGACTGTATTTCAAGCTAAAAAACGACTCTCCTCGATAAGAAGACTTAACATATTGTCTCTGGTCTGGATTCCTGGCCATATTGGCCTGGAAGGTATTGAGGCTGCTGACTCCTTTGCAAAGGAGGATGCTGCAAGCAGCGTCATAGGACCAGAACCTGTAATTGGCATCGCTTTAGACTTTGCCAAACAAAGATTGAACACCTGGATGACAAGAAGATTTATGGAATTCTGGAAGAATATTCCAGGATTGGCTCACTCCAAGGCGTTTATTCACCCTTCGAAGCTTGATACCAAACAGTTGTTACCTAAGGCGAGTACATGACCCATCTTAATATATCTGTCACCAGGTTTGGTTAGGTATTCTACCGAACAGTAATGAATTCTCATAGACATTCTACCTACACAAAATATTGAAATTTGTAAGAGATCATTGCAGAGATACATTTATAGAAAAAGTTGCAATATTTCAACCTCTGAAGATATCCAAGTATCTTACTGTACGAAACAGAAAAAACATTCATATGAAAGGAAGCCCCCGTTTAATAAGGGAGAGAACAAAGGAGGTTTTCCAATAAATATTTGAAATGGAATGCGCGATAATAAAAAATACATCCGATTTTTCCTGATAGATGCCTTAAATTGCTTGTTGGCTATGGTTTGAATAGAATTGATATACGAGTTAAAGAGTACGTCCACACTGAAGTTAAAAATTTCTCAGCATGTGACCCATTGGTACTGTATTTTGTTTGAAAATTTTTAAAAATAAATTATACGATAGCACTTCACCAGATCTAAGTGAAATCAAAACAAAAAATGGGTATGTGATTGGTAAACTTGCCAAGGACTTGCATAAAACAGAAGACGATTTGAAAACATTTGAATTTTGGTACAATGATAATTTCCTTTTGAATGTCATAATATCGATCAATACAGAATGACTAACTTTGATATTCTTTTATTATGTTAGGATAGCATTTCCAGCACGAAAATTAGCCGTGTAAATTGTGAATGAAAAGTGATTCAACGTTCGATGTTGTTTCAGATAGGCTTTTTCTCTCGGAATGCAATTCGAAGAAACATCCATGTGATTGGACTAACCGATAATTGATGAAAATCCATAATAACGTATTCAAAAAACATTTCACGAAATCGCGACGTGTTTCGATATGCAATAGCATATTCAGGCGTCACAATACTGACACAGACACAATACTGACAGAATACTGAAGATGCTATTGCATATCGAAACAAGTGGCGCGATTTTGTAAACTGTAAAGTGAAAATCTTCCATTAAAGTGTTTTTTAAATAATGTATGTAATTTAAAGACAGTTTCCCGAAGAGTCATACTTTATAATTTTTTCTTCTTTTCTTCTACAGCTTGTTGAACAAAGATGATGATATAAAAATTAAAACGCGGCATGTCATAAACATTATAGAGGGAATAAAAAATTAACATTATTTAAAAAAATGCAGGTCCGTATTAAAAATATCTAGATTTTAAGGGAACGTGGGTGACATTCAACTAGCTTTACATCTCTAATCGTTTTCAAGATAGTAATTGATATTTAATGAAAAATGTGAATTTTTTTTACAAATCAAATAACAGAGTAGAAGTATAATGAATATCATTCTCCTAACACTTGAATTGATACTTACATAAGACTAGTTGTTGCCCGCGGATTCGCCCGCGTAGAATTTGGTTTGTCACATTAAGTTTTGTGACAGACCATTTTAAACAAATAGTTACAAAATTTTATTAACCCAACTTATTAATCCAACTTCAAAACTAACGAAATTCAATACAATGTTTGAACCCCTATTTTCCCCCCTTGAAATTGGAACTTCCTGATTCCTTTTCCTGATGCATATTTACGCTATACAAGGAACCTATCTGCATATTTCAAGTTTCTAGATTCAACAGCTTCGGCTGTACGTTAATATGAGAGCGGACATAGCTAGTAACTTATATTTTTACTTTAAAATTACAGTAACTAAAAAAATATGCCAACCGAATCGAATTATGTTATCCATAAAAAAATTTGCAAAACTAACACAATCGTCAACGACGTCTGTCTTCACGCGTCTGTCCGCGTTCGGGTCGCGTTCTCGGCGATGGCGCTTCATTGCTTAGACCGCCTCTCTACCCCCGCGCATCCGCCCCTCTACTCTCGCACATCGTCATATTACAGTAGACGCGACGCGTAATGGCTTACTGCTTTGTGACAAGTTAATCTTATCGTGACAACTTTTAAACGATTTGTCCAAATTACTTAGTGTAAAAGACAAAATTCATCTATATTAAATATCTAAACCGACATTTGTATCAATTTGTATAAGAATTTGACAGATATTCTAAAATGTGTATTGTAAAAAAGTATCCAATTTAATTGTATTATTTTGCATATAGTGGCTACCATGTAAGAGGTAGGTGTATGCTATCGCGGACTTTTATTTAGAATTATTTAAGATCAACAATTTTACGGTACATTGTCTGGATGTAACTCCAACGGTATAGGCAGCACACGCCAAGGTAGCTCTCAGGGAGCCAAAATTACACAAAAACTTAGTAAATTGTAGCCTAAACTGTATTTATGTGAAGTTTCATCTAAATCCGTTCAGCCGTTTAGGCGTGAAAGAGCCACATACAAACATCCATCCTCACAAACTTTCATTTATATTAGTATAGAAGTATAGATATAGATATATATCCCTTTAGGAAAGATAGCTAGGCATTACTTGCAGACCAATTTCATTTTTTCACAATTACAATTTTCATACCGTCGTTCAGAGCCTATGGCGTCTTGATAAAATATTTTTAATCACTCCACCTACCTAATGATGAAACACTGTTTCGCTGAAAACGTGATCGTGCATCAAAGTAAACACTGTAAAACCTTCGAATCGTATTTTGATTTGAAACCGGACACCGTTCAGAATCAGAATGGTTTGTATAAATACCCTTGCAGAATCCGTGACAAACCCGAAGAAAAAAGCATCGTACAGCCTACGTCACACAGCCGAGAATCTATCTCTTCCAGCCCGACATTTTCAATAAAGGTAGTACACGACGAAAACTCACCGACACAAATAAAATAGCAACTCGCGATTGCGTAAAATAAAACTATATAATGAAAATAAAAGAAATCGGCTATGTGTGTGTTAGGTGTGCGATAGTACTGGCACAAACTGACTAACATTTAATTCAATAAATTGCATGAATTAATAATGAGCCTACGTTTACGAATGTAAACCAATCATTTTTTGAATCGACTCGAGAATTGTTACAGTTGGGACATCATTCCCGGTACAGCTGACAGATAAAACAGATAACAACAGTTCGTACAAACCATTTACATGACTCAAGTGGCTGGTAATTTAATATTGTAAACAGAAGACAAGAATATATTTGAATGAAGTTCCAGTATGGGTGTGTAACAGGATAACGTGTTGGATTTGAATTTGATTCAAATTGGATTGATTGGATTTGAATCGCTGGAAATTATATCCATTTGGAAAAACGTTCTCAGGAAGTTATTCCACATAGGCAATAATCTAAATTTCTCTGGAATTTATGAGTAATTCCAAACTTTTATTTGATCTTCTTTGGTATCATGTTTTTTAACAATATTTGTAAGTTTCAAGAAATATATATTTAATTAATAAATTTTGAGACAAAATCCTATGTTTGAAATATTAATAACCGTTATCATTGAAATTTCTATATTTGAAGAATGCTAGAAATTATTCGAAAATAAAGTGAGTCTGCAATATATTCTTGTGTCGAATGATTTATTTTTCTCAATGCATAAAAACGATGGAAAAATTCAAGGCTAATAGAGAGCATTTACTGAATTTTACATCGATTTTTTACATCTTAACGATAAAATGATGACCAACTTGAAGACTAGCGATAAAACAGTCATGAAATTAGCATGTGTCATTATTAAAATTGTTTTAATTTTATATTTTTTCATCTACTGCTAGTTGCCAAAAAACACACTTTAATGTGAGATATCATTATGAATATTACTACCGGCAAATCGACATGATAAATTCATTCCCTGAACTATTTACCTATCAAGGAACAACTCATTAGACTGGAGAATAATGAATAACAATTTTTACCTGCGCTATCTTTTTACTTAATTTAAAGATCTCTCCTAATTACTAATTTTCTCATTGCAAACTAAATTCAATAAAAGCAAACAATTCAAATCTATTTGATCATTGAGCAATAATCCCGAATTTGTATTTGTATATCAGTAGGATCACCAGAGTAAGAGTTACTTACATATGATTGAATAGAACTGGCCGATACTTGATGAAAATCCATATTAAAACTCATTAAAACAGTTTATTGTATGATTCTCACTATAAAGGGTTTTACAAAAACCGCAACACGTGTTTCGCAGTTTTATAGTGAAAATCACACAATAAACTATATTAATGAGAGTTCGATCAGGATAGTGACCTAAATTAATATGTTGTATATAAAACTAGGCACCGAGAGACAGGTATGATTCAAAAATAATATACGCGATAATTACACCTAGGTGTTAATTTCATGACTGTCAGTTACATTGCTCGTGAAAATAATTTTTATCGGTGTATAACTATGATTATTCTATAGGTTCGAAGAGAATAATCAAATTATCAAACTCTCAAGTCATTCCAGCAATCGAGAGGAAACCCTCGAACAATTTGTCAAATGATAATCATAATCATTGAATCAATGATTATGATTATCATTATCAGGAAATAATGGTATTATTTAATAATAATAATAATATTCGGCGAATTCACAAAAAATATTTTCCTTGGTAATGAAAAATTGTACCCTAACTAAAATAATAATTGACGCAAATATCAATAATAAAGGCATACAACAGCAGATCTGATATTTTCACGTCATTTCTCTTCTAACAACACTATTACAGGTAGAGGTGGGATGTTATTTCATAATCATTACTGAAGTTCAGATTATGAGGTCAAAGAAGATTTAATCTCAATTAGCTTTTTTCAGAAAATAGATCAATAAGTATATAATAATAATAAAAATAATGGTTATGATTGCAGTATTTTTAACTATCAGAACCAGGTGTAAAAACCCAATTCTACAATACAAGATATAATGATTCATTCCATTGAGGTCAGATAATCAATAAATTCATTACACATTGCATTTGTAATTCCAATAGCCTTAAATTTATTATTATGTATTATTTTCTATTAATATATCTTTCAGGGCGAGTGAGATTGCAAAAAACTAATAATTGTCCTTGCCTAAGACAGCTAGTTGATTTTTAGCTTTGGGGGCATTTGAGAACAATTTGCTGCATTCAACTATATCGAAAAAAAAAGACATATTGATGATAGAAGTTCTTTTCAAGCAAACCTCTTGTAATTATACGTAGGAAATAAAAATTAATCTTGATATCAAAACTTTTTTAATGAATCGTTCATCGTTTTAGGTTTTGACGTTTGATAAAAATATTTTTTATGAAATATTCAATGAATTTACGCACTAACTTATCATGTAGAATTTTTTCAGATTATGGAAGTTGAAGATTCCCAGAAAAATCAATAAAAACGGATAATGTTGCTTGCTGCATATTTATGAAAAAAATCATATGACATTTACGTTACGATTAGGGACACATATTACTTATCTTCTTCAATTCGTGTCAGCTATTTTGTTTTTCCATTTTCTTTTTCCAAATCAATAGATTTCAAACATCTATTGAAATTTTACGACGATAATTTCATTCATCAGTTCAATCTCTCCAAAATTAAAGATACACTGTTCTTTTTTATGTGAGAATCTCCTTTTTTTCCTTAAAAATTCTCAATATCTGGTAAACATGACATTTTTTTTTGATTGCATAGCTCTTAAAGAATTTGTATCTAGAAACAGTTATAAATTCCACTGTACTAGTTGAACAAATCACAAGAAGCTATACTTGAAACTGTATATGTACAAGTTATATTTCATGTTCTAAAATAACTTGCCATTAAGAAAAGTAGGAAATAGATTAAGAGCAAATAGTTGGCAATATTATTATAATTAAAGGCAGTTTCCTTTCTAGGCCTGTATTATCATGTCTTCAAAGACATAATTATTCCAATATAATTTTCACTCAATGAATATTACTGGAATATATATGAATTAACTCATATAAACTTTATTTCTTAAAAGTGCTTTTCAAAGGAGAATCATATGTAAAATAAAATATAGATCATTCATTAAAAAAACAAGATAAAACTGTTTTGATTGAAAATTCATAAATGATCCACAAGAAAAATACTGACGAGAATTTTGCGATATTGGATATTACTGACAACCCTCAGAAAACGAATCGTGCAAATTTAACAGATTAAAAATAAGTATTTCAGTCGTCAAACTCAATTGAGGGAAATGAATCGCTCTCTTATCTTATATAGTAACTAAACAACCATGGGTTTTTCGTATATAATATCAGGGCATTATTAACTCGCATCATAAACACCTTCGTTACATCAGGAGGTAATCTAAAAGTTCAGATAACCTGAAGACGTCAAGCTGGTGAGTGAAACAGGCGTTGAGAAAAGTGAATGAATGTTGATGGAAAAAGAAAAAAAATAAAATGTTTTCAAGCAGTATATGACAATAACCAAATTCCATGATTTAAAATCATTTTCTGAAAAAAGGATTTTTTTCAATTGAATCATATCGTATGCACTTGTAACATTACACTGACCTCTAAATAAATAAACAACGGAAAATAGTAATCATAGAATCTCTCTGGGACGGATTTCAATCAATTTGTCATATCTCTTTCTTAAAAATTCATGTTATGAATTATCATCCGTAATAACTTCAACATAATACAACTCAGGTAGGAATAAGTATTGGGGACTTACCATTGAGAACACAACAAGTGGATGGAATTGATAATATTTGTTAGAGAAAGTTTTGCACTCGATATAGAAATTAGTTTATAATCAGATGAATTTGATTTGTTCTAAGCATGCACTTCTGTTGTCGGCAAATTCCAATCTATATATTGTATAGACACACTAAGAGTACTATCCATACATTCACAGGTACTTTATATCGTCCATTCTTAAACAGGTAATTGCCTTTTAGATACCAAAACACCTTTTGATACCCTCTTCTCAGAAAATTTTATTTTATTCAAGTTCAAAGCATCAAAATAATCTACCATTCCCAAAATTGATTATTTGTTGGTAATTTTCATTCGATTGAAATCGTATCAAACAATAAAACAGCTTCCATTGGAAATAATTCAAACTTTTTTTCTACTTATCTGTTCACGATACTGTTTCAATAGAAATTACTTCATAAAAAAACTTTACAGTTCTCACGGAATTGAACTTCTCTTTATCATTAATTTACTACTAATTAATCATGTACTTTTTGTTGATGATAATAATGACCAGGTAAAAGTTTCAAGAAAAATGAAGAAAAATAATGCGCATATACCTACTTTCACAAAAGAAGCATACTGCAAACGTGAACCTTTTATAACAAATTACGTACGAAAATAGTCATGTTAACAACGGTAAACATAATTTGTTTATAGAATACACTCCAGGAAACGCGACGTTGCCGCACTTCGCCCGTCTAAAAAATTAAAAGAGAAAGCAACCTCTCAATTCGAATTACACCCGCGAAATCGTGAACATCGGCAACGTCGCCGACTTAGATTAACCGATACTGCTCAGTGCCAATGCTATAAAATTGAAATATCCGTTCTCAACATTCCGACCGAATATAATGAACTAAACAAGTAAAACTTACAAGTTTCACATTATCTCTATCTACCTTTAAGTGAACTGCCCGATGTTTTTAGGATTTTGGGCGAGGCTGTAATCACACAACATGCTACGCTGCTGAAAGGGCGGATGTTTTTGCTTTATACCTGACAGTATCCGAGACTGAGATCCAGCTTAATGAAACAAATTCGTTGTTCGACGAATTTTTCCACCACCAGTGGAACACGATTAACTGACTACCACGTCAAAACTATGAATGACTCACCGGCCACAGAATTAGAATGAACCAGAACATCGATATAGGTATGATACGTAGGGAGACGATTTCTTCATTGCAACTGGTAGATTTCTACGCATTTGTCCTTTTACATTAACGCCTGATTAAAAGGGTCAGTTGCACTGTTCGAATAATAGGGGGAGCACACGAAAATAACCTATTTCAGAAGTCTTCCTTCTGCTCATAAATACACTGACTGGGTTTTCGTACTTGGAAAAGTCGACCCCTTCAAGAACATGCGTTACTGTAACAAGTCGTCCAATCATTATTTGGAAACTAATAAATATTGAATCGTTTCTTGAGATGTATCTAATATTGACGGCTGAATATGGTGAAGGGACTGGTAACACGACTGATTCACGAAGGTTTTCATATAAACGTCTTTTTGCTGGCTTTCTTCAACTGATCGCATTAAAGTTGCATGGTCCAACCAAAAATTCAAAAGTTTACATATGTAAAAAAATTTTCTGCTCGATATCAGAGACACTGTTATCATCTTGTCAGTCTCCCTTTTCTCGTTCAGCAGTCCTCTTCTTGCTCATTTTCTCTGCAATGTACGTTTCTTTTCATTCTCCGACAGTACAAAAAATTCTTTGGAATGAATATATATATTCAAAGTCTGGCTGGAGGTTATATACCAATTTCACATTCGATCAATATCTTTTCTAGACGTTTTCTAAGTTTTGGAAGCGATTTTATAACCTACTTTTTAGCTTTTCAAAAGAGACGTGAGTATATTCAGGAAGCTCTAGAAATCGACCAACAAAATAATGGAGATTTACTCCAATATATATTGAATTACGAGCTTCAAGACGTGAAAAACTAATAATTTTTATAGAAATTGACTTTCATTGATGATATCTCCAGTGATGTAATCTATTGGTCAATTTTTGCTGGCATCAGTTGTTCGTACATATTCATTTTTTCAGTTTATCCAGCTGAATCTACATACAAGAAGGTGGTGACTTTCCCCTGATATGGAAATTTTCTTGCATTGAGGACTCCATAATTTTCATCCATTGACAATACATTTTTTCAATAACCTAACAAAAATATATGTTTGACGGAACATATTGTGAGTAATTAGTTGTTGAAACTAAGATCCAAAAAAATCTGACGTTGGTAAAGAGCTTACTACTTTTTAACCAGACGTACAACAAGTTTTTCTTATAAGTGATCAAGAGGAATAACCTCGATTATCGACGTTAGGACTACTGAATATCATGTATTTTATATTAGTTATGGCATTTATTAGAAAATTAAAGGTAGACACTTTTGAAACATTAGAGTTTATAATTTCACATGTTTTGTAAGATGATAGGGTAATATGAGAGGGCATTCCGAACAAAAACATTGATGATAAATCGGTTTTTGATTTGAAGAACACACAAGTAACTGTTGATAAAAAAAGTTGTCGACCTCTCCATTCAGAAAAAGTAGTTTAAACTACTATCTAAGAAACAAATGTTGTCCAGGTCATTATTCACAGCTACTGCTGCGTCATTCAGAACGTCTATGGGCAACTTGTGGTGAAGTTGAATATCAGCGTACATGTGTATGTCACAATGACTAACAAACTTTCCAAACTGGCTTATATTGAGAATAGAAGCGGCCCCAAGACAGAACCCTGTGGTACACCAGATATGGCCTTTCTAGCAACATATAATTTATCTCCCAGTTTCACGTTTTGCCATCGATATGTGAGGTAAGAGTAGAAGAGTTAGAACAAGTCTTCACAAACACCACTTGATTTTAGAATAGTTAGTAGTGAATTATAGCTTTGCTGAAGTCAAGCATAATCAAGGCTTCTGAATTATCAAGTGCCCGAAATATGTCATCAGTAACATGAAAAAGTGTAGTGATTGAACTATGCTCTGCTCTAAAACATGATTGTATGCAAAATGTGATTATCATTATTGGATTGGCTGAATTGTTCTGCTACAATTTTTTCAATAGCTTTGATAAAACCGATAATATACCAATAGATCTTGGAGGTCTTTAGTTTTCTGAATAGGAGTTATACGCGCATGTTTCCACGAATTAGGATATTTTGATGATAATGTTATGCAGTTAAAAATGTGAACGAGATATGGTAGATATGGACAGAACATTTTTATAAAAGCTATACTTAGATTATCGACACCCGGGGAACTATTTTTAATTTTTTTAGAGTTTCCAGAGTAATCGATTCATCAGCAAGTTGAAAATGAAATTCATTCTCACATATTCTATTATTTTCATAGTAGTCGCTTATTGAAATATTGGCATCAATATGTGATATATCATTGAAAAAAAAAAGATTAATAGATAATGATGTTAGGGTCTTTACGTTTTTGGGTAATATCAGCTTGCGGATTTTTTGATATTCTCAGTAATTTTCAATTTCTCCTCCATAGGTCTTTACCCGTGGTGTTAGAAATTGCTAGGAAATATTCCCTTTTTTCTCTAGTAATGACATGGTTTGATAGATTTCTTGAAGGCTTGTATTCTTCCCAGTTTTCTTGTGTTCTTTTTCTGTCTTGCCTTTGCTTTATCTCTCTCTTTCATTAGATTTTTCACTTCATCTGTCAATCAGGGTGAGTTTTATTGTAATTCTGATAACTTTCAGAGGAAAGTGTTTATTGTGAAGGTTATTCATTTATCTAGTAGTTTGTCATTACTACTGTTATATAAACGACATTGTACAATAATCTGATGTACCGGTAACTGATAAAGCTGGTGTGAAGCGGAACGCATCTTGAATAAAATTTATTGTGACTATAATTATTATCATAGATCTTTTGGGAAAAGTGCTTATTTCAGATTGTATTCCGGTCCAAAATTAATGAACACATTTTTAATGTACATTCAAATTTATATTGCCTGTAAAATTTGATGTAGACACTCAAACTGCACGTGATCATTCCATCGATCAACGGACTACATATCATAAAATCCTTTGCATATGTATGGTTGAAAAAAAGTCGAGAAAATCAATCATTTGCTGATAATTAGGAAATATCCTGGTTTATCGAGACTTATCTTCGTAATTGTTTCGGAAATTCCATATTAAAATATTACACAATCGTTTTTGTGGCAAAGGATGCTTCAGGCGGAAGAAAATTACGTGTTCGATTGATGACGTCTTTATTTTGTGGAAATTCATATTAAATATAGGATAAGAAAATAATTTTTGTCTTATTTCTACTAAGATTTTTATTTGTTACGACCGGTTTCGGTTTATTAAACCATTCTCGAGTAAACTGACTCAGTAAATGGCGTCAGTCAAGTAAACTGACGCGGTAAACGGCGTCAGTCAAGTAAACTGATGCAGTTAACTATGCTTGACAATGAGAAAATTACATATTCAATTTCTGAATATACATCATGAACATCTTCAATGATTTATTTCAAATTTCAAGGTATTTGATGTGAGGGTTCTGGTCATAATCCGATTGAATTATTAAATTGTTAGGAAAGATCGCGGAGTAGGGGACATCTAAGTTTTATAATTCGAAGTGAAACTATTAGAAATAATCAGTGAGTCACTGAAATGAATATATGCCAAAAATGCTCTCCGAAACATACGGAAATACCAAAGAAATGGAATCCATAAAGCGATTAGCAAGATAAAAACACTTGAACTTACATGATTTTTTCACATAGGTACATACAATATTTCTATTTATCTACTGTCCAAATACCTAACACATTTCTTTTGTTTTCCATAATATTGACTTGACCGTGAAGGCACCTTTCGGCAACAGTGCCCTCTAATAGAATGGTATCTTTTTTATACATTGCGAGATTGACCTAAAATTCTTTGTCGTCTCTTGTGTTGACCTTTGGATGTAATTTATGCTAAATAATCTTCACTGAGATAATTACAATTCACAGGATACTGAAATTAAAGTATCTTCCCAAATGACAGTTATCGATTGTTGATGGTACGACAAAATAGTCAAAATTGAAGAAGCTTTTGTAGCTTTGCGTCAATTTGTTCATCAATTATCTATTTAGGAGTTCCAGAAGTGTCCAAAAATATCTTCCTTCTTTTCCTTTAGTTTTAATTTTGAATACACACAAACCTTTAAACAACATCTGGTACGCTCATGATCGTCGGAAACCTCATTTTCTATAACTTCATTATTCGTCATGATGTGATGCGTATTTACTTGAGTGAACCTTGTGTTTCTCTATTTTTAAACCAAAATTACTTTGTCGTCAGTATTCTTGGTTTTGTATTCTCGTTTTAACCAAACCCTCGATTATGACGAACTATATTTAAACCGAGTCTTTGGAATGTTTGAAGGAAAGTTCAAACACCATTTAACAACGTTGCCAATGATGACAGTTTAGTTCAAAGTTGTCAATTCAATAAATGCTGCAAATATTGTTTAAAGATTTTATAACCTTCAAAAATAAAAGTGCTATTTGAAATATTTACAAAAGTGTAGTTTAGAAGTTACCAAAGGTTACAAATAGCGATCGCCCTGTGACTGATATAAACAAATAAATGGAACGTCACCATGTTCATATACTGGAAATATGGCAACATTGTTCAGAGTAACAGCTGGCAAACTCTTAACGAATGGATCGTAGGTAGGCAGTAGGTATTTGTCTTGTTAAATTTTCAACTGTACAGGTTTTCATAGTCACAGTCATTGATTTTTATTAATAGAGTTTTATTTTTAGATTGTTTTATTCCTATGCGCAAAATCGCAACTTCTAAATATTGTTCGAATGGCGATAGGTAGAGGATTTTGTTGCCGTTATCAGTGCAAATTAATAAGAATACAATCCAACCTATGACGAGGAACTGCCGTGTGAATGTTCATGATAAAGGTTGAGGTTGTCCAGTTTTAAATGCTTGATTGGTTACATCAGCAGAATTAGATATACTTAAAAAATATAAAAAATTAATGACAATTATATTCCTTCGATAATCATTATGATTGTTATACTTCACTTTTATGTTGAACTCAATTTCAGCAAATTTAAAGTAACTCAAATATTATGGCACTTCGTAACATTCTTTGAAAGAATAATAATTCTAAACGGTACGTGTTCTCAATGAAAAACTATTGTAAACTCGTCATTCTCTCGTCAAGGTCATGAAAACACCAAACTTTTTTGATAATTTATCTGTCACACATTATATATTTCAATAAAAAAAACCCAAGAGAAGTCAATTGAAAACAGAAAATCACACAAATCGAAAACAATGCCACATACATCATCACAGTTTCCTATGCAGTGAAGGTTTTAAGAGATAAACGCGTAATTGTTTTGGAGAAAATTAAGTTATTTCAGTTTTGATCCCCAGGAAACAAAAGGCATTGATTTCGGAAACGAAAAATGATTCAAAAGTATGTTCAAAATCATCGAAAAAGTGTGTTCAATGTTAATTACAAATGAGTTATTTTCTACCTTCAATACATAAAAGATTGATAGTTTTGATAGTTTCTTAATAATAGTAGCTTTTATTTGTCTGTTACTTAGAAGAATAAGAATATTCAAATATTTTCACAACAGTAATCAAAAAAAAGTTTCTTTGTAATTTTCAGTACTATTATTAGGATGCAAGATCCTATTTTGAGTTTTTTTGCCATAATAAACTGCAACTTATTGAATTATTTTTTTGATTGACCCAGATTTGACAAAAAGATGCCAAAATCGATTCAAAATACAAAAGGATTATATCCGATAAACAAAACAATCGATCGTAGTACGCCACTGATTACATTAGTGATATCGCAAAAAATGGAAAATTTCCATTCGTTGATAAGCAATCACCTAGTTAAAATCAGAATATAAATGAATGCCGAAACGATATTTGCCTAAACTGTTGGTATATAGTAAGATGAGTTGTGACAGATGTCACCGCGATATCAGAAAGATTACTTATGAACAGTGTTGTCAACACAATAAAGTTATTTTCCACCAGTTGGTATCAAACATTCTCAAAATCCGATCATGAAGCAAAAAGAAACATAATCAAGCAAAAAAGGACGCATACTTGAATCATACAGAAAAAAGCCTTCGATACCTGAAATTTTCAGATCAAGGTTTCCATGGCCGGTGTCTAACATATTATTTGCTGTTTTTAGGTTCATTAGTCTGTAGACCACAGCAAATAATTTGTTAGATCAAATGATTTTACTGTTGTGTTCTATATTTTATGATTATTAAAATGTGTTTTGTCAATGTCGATGAAAAAAATCTCTTTTTTTCAGTGAATTGGGTTTTTTATCAAATATCAGAGGAACTGCCGTTACTATCACTTCTCTGTGGTAGGCATAATGATATTCTTCGGCTTGGGACACTAAGAAATGAAACTGCTCTGCTTGCAGGATATAAAATACGCAGAAAATGGCAAAAACCACCATGTGGAGCAAAAGGCAGTGACGGAATGCAAAAGTTACAAATAATAAGTAACAAGTGATACATTTTGTATTAATAGAAGTCTATTTAGAAGCACACTCTTGTGGCATTTCCTTAATTCTAACCTAACTTAAAATGCATATCGCGTCATGGCGTAACCTGAATTTAGTATCGTTTGTTATTTTACTTTTCTGCGATGAACATATGAAATATTTTGATTGTTATGAACCCGTAATTTACCGATTTTTGCCAGTCCAAAAATCTTTTCTAACGAAGATGACTTTTGGAATTGAATTAATCTTTCGGTATTTCTAGTGTTTTTCCTTTCATAACGATTTGAATAATAACACAACTGTTTTGTTGTCGGCCATTTCCAGCGCCACACAATAAATACCGTATTGAGCAAGATTCAGTTCTCAAGTAATAAGTAATTGATTTTTCCGGACTCTCATTACCCATTTCTTATTTTTTGAGCTCTATTCATTTGTTCTGAATACATAGAACAAACTTGTATTATTACTTATCTCTCATTACTATTAGTACTAATAACATGTAACTTCCTATTCCGTCACGATCAAAACAAGAGAAGATACAGAAAATTACGCGGATTTTCCGCGTTTTTCGCTACGTTGGCAACACTGCTTACGAGAATAATAGAAACGAGATCAAGCAAACGAAGGGATTAATCGATACAGCCTCAAAACAAAAACGAAAAATCTTACCAATAAACAATAAACCATCGTAGCGGATCGATTCTCGGGAGGGACCCATCCGACACAATTAAAACACTTGAACTGAATTGTTTTCACCGCAACAACGCGAAACCGTTCAATCGCCGACTACCATCTCCGAAGACGGACATTTCGAGATAATTTTCTGACGGATTAAATCAATGCAATGCACAGCCTACTAAGTCGGGTCTCTCGGTGAGACACGACATTTTTAGAATGGCTAATAATGCTCTGAGAGCAAGAGTTTGTGTTGTGTTTTCTTGTGTGTGTGAGTATATACGTGTACTCGACGACCATTGAGTTCAGGTACACAAGGCATAATAGAATGCTAAATAATGTAGGTTATCGACCCTTGTGCTATGTCGATCCGAGTACTGTGGCGAACGCCATTTTTTTCGAAAGTCGTGAAATCTTCCGGACGGTATGCTCGCTGATACACACAGAATTAGTTCGTTCTTTAGATTCCGTTCTAATCGATACAGTCCAACGAATACGAATCGCTGATACGACCGAATGATTTTTAGTTGTTTGTGCAAAACACTGACGAAATACTAGACACTTTATTCTGACATCTGAACGTTAGTTTCTCACCATTCAAGTGTTCAAAATGAGAAATTTGAATACGTAGGTATGCGATCTCTGATCTATTACTTACAATATATGTCGACCTTTATATTATTCATATACCTTTTTGTAATACTTTTTCTTAAGGCTATCACTTGACATTTTCTACTCTTTAACTGCATCACTGAATATCTATATATCGGCTCACTGACAAATTTATATGACAAAAAGGCATTCGTAGGACAACCTTTGCATTTTCTGCTTTTCTCAAACACTTTCGAGTTTATCAAAAAGGCATTTGGAATCTTTTCATAGGACTCAAGTTGCATTAAATTGTTAATTTCGATATCTCATGTATGTTGATCACTTTTTAATTGGGTTTTAATGCTAAATATTACAGTCTTGCTTTCGAAATGATAACTTGTGAATATTGTTCTTTTCTTAAGCTGTCACTTGCCGAGATTTTTGATTCTCCAATACGTTTTTTGATGATAATTGATATTATAATTATTCATGGAAACACGATTAGAGGTTTCTTTAGAGAATTACTACTTCACAATTTGATAAAAGAAAACCACATTTTGAAAGACATAACATTGAGTGTGTCTGGAAATAATAAAATTTATCATAGATTTTAATGAAAAAAATGTTCCAAGACCGATAAGTGTGCTTTATTTAGTTAACTAATGAAATTAAATAGTATTAGCATTCATTAATAGACTACAGAATTGAAAACTTACATAATTTTGTTCAATGTTAAAAACACTTTGAAACACAATATAGTAAGATAAAGCTTGAATTTTTCAATACTGCAATGAGTGACGGTAGATAGAAACACATAAAATACAAAAGTACACCTATTTTTTAAGCCAAATAATACAACACAACAAAGATTTTGTTTCGGGGTTGAAATTAGATGATTTTAATGTATTTCCACGTGTTAAAACCGAAAGTGACCATAAAAAT
>WOGO01000746.1:0-21178 GCA_015342085.1 Leptinotarsa defecta | reverse complement strand
CGCAGAAGCCACCGTGAGACACCTCAAGGTTGCCAAAGAGAGTATGTGTTCGGCGAGTCTTGGCCTACACCTGCCAATATAAAGGAGATGTCTCCTAGGACAGGATGGACGATGACCTAGGAGGACAGGAGGAAGTGCTGTGGGTCTACACTCACCCTCCCTACTCTACAGATACAGAATTTACTTCAAAGCTAGCAGAACCCACAGAATAAAGAAACAACGCTTAGAAAATGACAATAGGAGCCAAAAATGATGACGTACTCTAATCCTAGAAACTGTTTTTCTGTGGTTGAGTTCTGTTAGCCCATGAAATCTCCATTAAATGTTGAGCAAGAAATTCTGGAATAGAGTACAAGTTCAAAATTATGGCCTAAAAATAAATATGAAACTTCAAAGTGGTTCTGCTAGCTTAACAGGGTTCTTATTGAGAATTTGGGGTTTTGTTCAAAGATGGGGCTGTTGTATGAAATACAACAGACACCGGACGATTCTGTCACTGCTTTGGTATATTTTACAGGGGACTGCTGAAAAGCCAATACCCCGACTAACTAAAGGTGGTCTTACTACAAGTTCAGCAAATCAAATAATAGCTGTTGGTAGAAGAGTTTGGTACTTTTTCATGGAACATGGAAGTTGCCATTTCATGTTATCATCTGTTTCTTGAAATACCATTTTCAAGAAATTGAGTTCAAAGTATTATTGTTGAAATTTCAAGAAGAGTTTTTATATTTGTAACTTTTGTAGTTCGTTTCTGTTATTTGTTCTCTCGCTATCACTTTCTCTAGAAATTACTGGCAAACCAATAAACTTTTGCTCGTCTTTTTACATGAAATTTCTCAATAGCAATTGAATAACTTTTTGAAAAAAGGTGATGAAACTTTTTTCTACGGGACTCGATTCATTCAAGTATTAAGAAGATACTAGATTTCTTTCAAATTTTGAAAATGACATTTTATGTTATAAAAAAAGTATTTCTTTTGATAAACTCTCTTTAGCGGCAGCGCGCGCATGCCGTAACAGTGGCGCGGAGCCCTATTTTCAACGTCAAATTAAAATTATAAATAATGGAGATAGAGTGTCGGGAGTCGGGACTTTTTTATCGGAAGTATCCTCCTCTTTAACGAGCTTTTTTCAAAATTGCTCAAATATTGATATTTTTTCAGTTATTAACAAAAAACCAAATACCATTTTTTTTATCTTATTTTGTTAATAACAATTGCAATTCTTTACCTGCACCAAAATCCTTCAAAAACATTTTTCTAGAGGTGATTTTGAATCGAATGAGCTATCACTCATATATTTAGGACCTTTATCTCTATTTTTCATGTTTTTGAACTTGTTGATTAGACTATAAGGAAACGCGTTATATTTAAAATACGCAAAAAAGGTTGTTCGTTTCAAAACAATACTTTACATTAATCGCCGTGCTTCTCTCATAATTGGTATCATCCCGCATTCGAATAACACGACATGATTCACTCAATGCAATATTTTTCCTCTTTCCTAACTGCCCACCTTCTGCTTCCTACGTTCGATTGTAAGTGTTTTAAATGGTCTGCTTTCCATTATTGTGAAACAGCGATATTAGATGTTTTTAGCGTAGATTGCAACGCTCAATTAGTTACAAACTGGTATTACTGTACCAGAAACTTTGAACATCCGAGAGAAGTGTTTAATTTTTACTCCAAAAGGAAAGTTTTTTTTCTCAAAGGGAGAACAATAATGTCAGTTGCCATATACCGGGAGATCCAAACCTGTACTCCTTTATCAAAAAACTTTCAACCAACACAATATTTTTGGCAAAACAAAGCAGAAATCTTGATAGGACAAATACAGAAGTCTGCCATCATCAGCTTATTGCATTTACTCAGGGCACAAAATCATCTCTGGTGTGGTGGACATCGTTTATTGAACACAAAAAATAATTTAAATTAAAAACCCTAATAGGGAAATTATCTACGAGGGAGTTCACATTATCAATTGGATTTTTTCGGGATCGACAGTTCTGAAAAATTTCAGGCCCAGGTTTTTTGTAAAATTACATAATGGAATCTACTCGGGAATCTATAAAATAACATAACGTTTTCTTTAAAAAATGAGAACGTTTTTTAACCCGTGAATCCATCAATAACTCAGTCACAATACTTTTCAACAATATCAAAACATAATTACATATTTGAAATCTTCTTCTGAGAAGGAGAATAACTTTGTCGATAAAAGTATATCCGAAATTTGTGATATGATTGATAGTATGAATCTTATACAAAATGGAGAAATTTCAATAAATAAAGAATTTCAATCACAAAAATACACAGTAAACTGTTTCTTTCTTTATATAATATAAACAACAAGCTTCGTGAATTCTAGAAATCACTATAGAGGTAATAGAAACTTCTGTGAAGTTTCATAATAGTTATTTTGTAGAAACATTTTAGTAGCAAACATGTAGATCGCAGATTGTGTCAAGTCTCAACTAATTAACATACATTTCCAAATGAATTTTAATGACATATTAATTATTTTTTCATTGACTGTTTTTCGTTAAACTACATTTTTGTGCCACAAAATTTAAAAATTACGAGTGAATTCATCAATTGTTTTAGTTAGTCAATGCCAAAAAAACAAAAATTGTCTTGTTCTGAATTTCAAAAATTTATATCTTTTTAACGAAAAAAAAACCATCTCAGAATATTCAGGATCTTCTGAAATCAATACTCTAGAAAAAATATTAAGTGAAAAATTTAATGGCGGTCATCGATTTTTACAATTTTTGTAAATTTCAAAATTCTGCCAAAAAGCAACGTTTTTAATAACATTTAGGTGTACCTCTGGAGATACCCTACATTTTGTTTTATAAGAGAGAGGACATTGGCAGGTCAAGATCTTCAGATAATGGGGTGCTGCAGGTTTCTCCGGGTTTTCCTGCAGCTGAAAAAGCAAATGCGCCACTGTAATCAATATAGTCGCCCCGGAGGGCCAATTAACTTTTATTGTTGTTTTTATTTTTATCGTTTTATAATTTCTCAACTATAGGTACAATTTACAAACTTTAGTGTAATTTTGGTCATAATATAACGAGAAGTATTAAGTGAATCCAAAAAATTCTTGCTTCCTGAGAGCTATCTTGGCGTGTGCTGCCTATGCCGTTGGAGTTACAAGCAGATAATGTACCGTAAGATTGTTTATCTTGAATAGTTCTAAATAAAAGTACACGATAGCAGCTATCTCTTATGTGGTAGCCACTAGATGCAAAATACTGAGCCATAAATACAATTAAATTTGACATTTTTTTAGAATATGTCAAATTCTTGTAAAAATTGATACAATTGTTGTTTTGAGTATTTGGATATAGATAAACTTTGTCTTTTACGCTAAGTAATTTGGACGAATCGTGTAGAAGTTATCACGTTAATATTAACTTGATGCAACGCAGTAAGCCATTACGCGTCGCGTATACTATAAGACGTCGGGGTACAATGCGCGGGGGTAGGGAGGCGGTCTAAACAATGAAGCGTCATCGCCGAGTAGATACGCAGCCCGAATGCGAGCAGATGTCGTTGACGGTTGTGTTAATTTTGCGAATTTCTTTTGAAGTAAAACTATAAATTACTAGCTGCTGCCCGCTCTTATATTAACGTACAACCAAAGCTACTGAACCTAGAATCTTGAAATAAGCAGGTAGGTTCTTTGTATAGCGTAAATAGGGATTCAAAGATTGTATTGAATTTCGTCAATTTTGAAGTTGGAAACCTGAAGTTTTGGGATAATGAAATATTATTGTAATTATTTGTTTGAAATGGTCTGTCACGAATCATATCTAATTGTACATTGAAGGGTGAAAAGACGAAACTAAAATACGGGTGACAAGGAGCTAGGTATAGTAGAGTCTGATATGAGGCATAAGGAAGATGAAAGATAAAACCTTTACAAAAATACACGAAGAGAAAGAAGAGTGGAAATCAGTACAAAAAGAAAACGTATGTAAATAACGGGTAAATCACTTTACAGTTGTCTTTTGAGTATTTTTCTACAAATTCAATTTGTTACATTGACTTACAAATTGAATAAGAAATGCTTTTAAAATAGTAACCAATCATCAGTCAGTGATCCTATGGAAGCAGTCCCACGTGTTTCTAATGAAGTGTGATAACCTTCCTGTTTATCAGTTTACTCTTGTTCTGCGACAGAAATAATGAATTTCGGTTCTCAGACAATTATGAAAATTATACCTATATTATGCAAAAATATTGGGAACATTGTTTACAAGAAAATATGATACTGGGCATATAAGGAATTTCATTTGGTATAAAATGAAATTTATATTACATTATAAGGTTATCGAAAATAAATTACGACAATATTCGAAATGCTCGCTAAATTTGGTACGAAGCTAGAACAGTCTAATAGTCTGGGTCACAAGATCCTTTTTTTTTGGACTTTTGTCCAAGGGCACCAAAAATTATGATCCAGGGCTCCTCCGAATCGGAATGACCTCCGGCAACTTTTTGAAAAATTTCAAGAGGGACTCGAAAAAATTGCAAAAGTTATAAACAATTTAGTAAAAAGAAGGGCGGTTTGGTTTTTTGCACATATCTCGGAAAATATTGAAGATATCCGATATTTAAAAAAGATCCTTAAAGAGGAGGAAATTTCCTTAAAAAAAGTCCCACCTTCCGGAACTCTATCACCAATATTTATAATTTTAACTAGCTTTTACCCGCGGCTTCGCTCGCATCTATGCCAATAAGTGTCAGTACAATAAAAATGAATCAATATGAGAACTATATTTTAATGCTTGGCTGGGTTTATCAATTTTTAAAAATTATTATATTCGATGAAGTTTCGAAAATTTAAAATATGCTTTATTGATTTGCAACAACAAAAATAAATAACTTTGGTTGAAACTTCATTACTGAAATGCTAGATGACGTTAAAGTAGCTAGATTTTGAGATTTTTTTGAAAAACAATTTTTTTATCTCACATAAAAAATAATCTTTTTTTAAATAAAAAGTATCCTATGTTACTTCTAATACCTCCAAGAACATGTATACAAAATTTCATGATGATTGGTTGAGTAGTTTTCGCGTGAAACCGTAACAAACAAACTAACATTCGCATTTATAATATTTTTTTTGCTGCCACTTCTTGGCAGCAAAAAACAATCGAAACAAGATGTTTCGGGCACAGATTAGAATATCTAGAGAAGATTTTTATGAACCACCATGTATTTAACTGTTAAAGGTAATATTCTGAAAAGTTAGTTCAAATTTATTACACTAATAACCATAACTAAAAAAATATTGGTTGAATACAGATGATTTGATTAATTATACACTTTCTAAAAAACCATTTTCCTGTATAGTTTACTGTTGGAACGATATATATTATCATTCAATTATGGATATTGGATGATTCTCCATCTAAGGATACTCCAAACAACTTTTTGAAACATTTAGATTCGTCTAACAGACGATAAATATGCACATGGTGATATGTTATTGAATAGTAGATGTTCGGACTTGGACCGTTTGAAAGGTCTAAAATTTGAAACTTAAAAGTAAGTGATTAAACAGCCAAAATATAAAATATGGTATATCAACTTAACGAGACACTTTTCGACATATCAAAAAAATATACGAGGTTTTGTTATTTTGCTCTATTTAGTCGCTAATTAGTTGCAAAGAAAGTTATTTTTTTGTTAATTTGTGACATTTTTAATGTTTTATACCTATAGGCATTGAAAAGTACCGTTTTTTTTGAAATCTTGCTCTGCATAAGACCTCGACCAAAAAAAACTCCAATGAATTAACTACAAAACAAAGTTATTGTAAGTATATTTCAGATACTTATAAAAAGAAAGACAAAATTTTGAATTCTCTTATAATTTCATTTCTGACAATAATTACGATTAAATCAAAACACAGAACATAACAAAAATGTAAATTCTGTAATATTAATGATTGTTGTGGATATTAACAGTAATGTGTGAACAATTTTCCAACATTACTCCACTGGCTTGATAATCCGTTTCGTCTTTTCTAATCATAATGTAATTATTTTTATTTATTCGTGAAATAATGCTACAACCAACAGTAAGTATTTTGTTTTTTTGGATCCGAGAAAAGCGGACAAAAGTCTTTTAACAAACATTTGTTTTTGTAGCTAGTCTTCAATAAAACCTTCAGCTATTGTTGATGATTTCCAACCCCCTTGCCTTCAAAATTCTGCAATTTCTTCTGGAAATTTTCTACATATACGGATACCAAACCGTTTTTTGTATGTCTTATCATTATTGTATTTGAAAAAAAAAGATAACCATCCTGATGTTTCCCATCTCCATATTTTCTGTGGACGTTTTGATGTTTCATAGTAATACATGAACGACATTTTCGTTTCCAACCTGTTTGTCATACAAAAATAGGGTGGACCCGATTAAGTATTATAAACCCGCATATAATAGCATGTGTGTCGCCTCTGCCTGGAAATGAAACAGCAGAGCATATACTTTGTGCCTGCCCCGCTGGGGACCGAATCAGGGTCTTTGAGTTCGGCAGAAATGTACTCTCACCATCTGACCTAAAATACCACTCACCATACAAACTAATCGGTTGCGTTAGGAAGCTGGGTTTATATGGCCGAGTGTGAATAGGTGTGAGCCACAATAAACCCTTATGGGTTGCGGTGGACGGTCGAATAGACCCACTCACTTTAGACCTACCTACCTACGTAAAAGCATGGCCAATCATAGTGATGTCACAAAATTTTGTTTGAGTACTATGTTAGCGTTTTGCATTTATAATGAGTTATTACTTTTTACAATTAAGAATCAGAGTTCAGTCGAAAGATCTGATTCTACTAACACAATAGGAGTTTTTTAAATTTAATTGTATATAATTGCATAACTTTACAGTTGAAAACGTAAACTATCGGAGGAAAAAACATGCTATCAATTATTTTATTGAATAGAGCCATTCGGTGAGTTTTTATGTCGAATGTATTCGAAATGAAGTCTTGGGTTCTCATCAAATTGAATCCATCATATTTCGTGAATTAAAAAACTATCTACAGGTGTGAATCCACCAAGTAAATTTTTTTCCTTCAATGCCTTTATAAAATTAAAGTTTTTCAATAAAATACGTCTATTGATTGGCTTATCGTTTAAAGCTGGCAATATAAAAATGCTCATTTTCAAAACATGGCTGATTCCTGCTGTAAAAGATTTCTTTTGTGTAGCCAAGCTCAAATCGAAATGTCTGCCAGAGCAATACCGTGGCCTCAAGCGAGGGCGACAGGTCAAATAAATCGAATTTTGATAAATTAGACCTGGCAACACCGAACACGGCGCTCCTCTCATATGACTTCTTCACCTGCAGTGAATTGATTCGAAATATTCCGTAGTTCAACTGCATTACAGCTTCGTTGTGAGAGATTTGAATTTCTCGTTCGCGGCATTGTAAACAATTCTGTGATGGATATTGGTAACTTTCTTTCTATTGACATAAGAATTAGTCGTCTGCGGAGAATCGCAAATGTCATAACCTCAATTGTATTTGGGCGACAACTATCAAAAACTTACAAACCGGACGAAATCAATTTGATTAATATCTTTTTTTTAATTTTTCAGATGTTATTCTGCTATTCCTGGCAGAGAGAAATCCAACAAATCAATAATCATGAAAATCTGCCCAGCCTGTTCTTGAGAGATAAATGGTGTAACTAACACGATTTTGCGATGTATTTCATCAGTTCGGACTTCCATTGTCTAATATAATATAAATTGATGTGACAACCCTGAAAAAATTAAAAAGATTAACCGAAAATAACATTTTTATTAAACAAAAAACTGAAATTACAAAGAAATAACATACAAGCAACAACCAAACAATTTCTTTGTAATTTCAGTTTTTTTTAATAAAATTGTTATTTTCGGTTGATCTTTTTAATTTTTTCAGGGTTGTCAAAACAATTTAGGTATATTATATTAGACAATGGAAGTCCGAACTGATGAAATACACCACGAAACATTGTCAACCACCTTCAAACAAACGATTTTGCAACTTTGTTTTGTGGAGCCCCATTTACGTTGTGCCCTAAGTATTTATCTCACCTTCCAAGTAGCTTTCAGAATTTTTGAAAAGGTGCTTTTCCAGCATTTGTCATGGAAAATTGAACCAGAAATGCTCCACTTTAACATCGAACCTAATCATTATATTTGTAGGTATGTTATCATGCCCCGGGTAATTTTCTTCCCTCATATCCGAAAAACAAACTTTTAAAATAATTAGGAACCCCCAGTTTCTATTATTGATCTATTTTTAGTTATACTCAAACCAGGTGCTATCGGCATTAAACAGTAATGCACCTATCGAAGATCTATTTTTAATCGACCATTAGAAGGCAGATACAAATTTATTTCATTAATTTGTTACACTCGACCAGGTATAACGACAGTTCACTGAACTTTTTGATTCGTGTGAGTATTTACATACTAACGTATTTCGAAATAAGTAAGTAAATGCCGGAAAACCAAACTGTTGCATATTTCGAAGAAAGAAACAAAAGAATTGTTTGCTAACGAATCATTTTCGTTTGTCGTCCCAACCATTGTTTTCTCGGCTAACAATAACGATTGTGGTACTTTCGAGACGAAAATTTTAGGTGTATGTGAGTTCTAGCCAAATGTTGTCTTTCCTTCAAATACGTCAATATGATTAACGGCATTTTGGAAATCGTTCAGGACCTTCATAACACCAGCAACCTTTTCTTGCATGAAACACATGTTGTTTCAATGATAAAAGTATTTAATTATGAATGGACTGACCAGTTACTTAATGACAATTATCAACACTATTCATAATAATAAAAAAAATTCACAAACATTTTTCATTTCTAGACGCGTTTTGCTAAAACCATAGCTTCCTCGTTACTACTGAGGAGGCTAAAGTGTTAGCGAAACGCATCTAGAAATTTGAAAAAATGTGGAAATTGTTCATTTATTATCATGAATAATCATACTTTATTACCGACCATTATTTTGAACGTCAAAATCTATACTTAAAAATGCGAAAGTCATCTGGCGATATACGTGCTTCATAACACTAATTCATCTCTGTTTATCCCTTATGGTGAGTCCTAGGAAGCTAAAATTTGGTATATATGTAATTCTTAGGTCTTAGATGCGCGCACTAAGAAAGGATTTTCGAATATTCCAACTGGGTCTCCCCTCGTGGGGGTAAAAGAGGCGCGTTTACATATGAAAACTACCTTTTTATCACCATTTCTCCGTACTTACCACTATATTTTCGAAGGCTGAAATTTTGTATGTACGTTCGTTTTATGTTGTAGATGTGCAATAAAAAAAGGATTTTTTTAAATATTCCAAGTATGACGCCAGCCGCGAGAGAAAAAGGCGCGTTTATAAAATCATCTTCAATATATCCTTTATCTTATCTGCGTCCATGATGTGATCAACATATGAATATTTTCAAAGATATTACAGATTTAAAATGCAAGGACATAGCGGTTGTGGCGGTACCGGGCCAATTATATGTCGCTCCTTCAAGATTAACCTCTAAAGAAAACATGTTTGCATTGTCCACTGACAAAAAAGCTGTGAACGTTGTGTATAAAAACATTCGTAGTATATTTAGTACCAGCATTGCACCCGTGCGGACACGGGGCGGGTCGCTGGTCGACCGCCCCGGCTCCGCACGGGTGCAGTAAAGTGGCACATTTGTGTCATGAAGTGAAGGATCCGTGCTATAAAGTGAGCCAACAAAGTGGGTTAAATCCATAATGAAATCTCATAATATTAACGACTTTCATGTGGCATAAGCATTCATACATTAATAGTCATTAAGGCATTAATAATTCGTCAATATTCGACATTTGAGCCGTAAAGTGAACTGGTTTGTGTCAACGTATGGCCACGTTAGTCCACGGAAAAGTTTTATTTGAACACCTTTCCATGAATGATGAAATTTGATTTGAACAGACTAGACTAACTTCACGCAAGCCCAAATTATTGTGATACAACTAAACAAAAGTGATATATCGTTAGTCCATGTTTCCCCATAGAACCAATTCGTTTATTCAAGAAATAGAAAAAAAATCTTTATGTCAATCGATTATATTATTTACTGAACGCTTTAAAATTTTTGCAAATTGCCTCGAAATAAAATGGTGGAAAAAAATGGACAAACGATCTAGAATCAAAAAAGAAATTCTCATGAATGTGTGGATTAAAGAATAAAAAAAGTGTTCAAACTAGTTCTATGAAGAAATATGGACTCACGATAAGTTATGGAATGTACCATTTTGAACAACCATTTACTGATAGCTTTCAAATTTTGGTAAAATATGAAGTTTTCAATGGAATTCTCCCTTTTTCCATTGTCTTGCAATAATACGGGAAATTGATTGGTGGAAAAACGTGATGAAACGATGTATTATTAAATTGAAACTCTCAGAAATGTGTAAAAGGGTAAAATTTGGTTTTTGGATCTTGAACAAACGAATCTGTTCCATGGAGAAACATGAACTAACAATGGAGTATCGAATGCTTTCAAATTTTTGCAAAGTGTAAAGTTAGCCCAACGTAAGATTCTTTCTCGGTTGTCTCGTATTGAAAATACCCAATTAATTTACCGTTTAAGCAAATCAAATCGAAAATTTTAAGTAGTTCATGGACAAACGAATCTGTTCTATGGAGAAACGTGGACTAACAATGAACAAATGATCATGCACTTTCAGTTAGAAGTATCAAGAACATTCGGACACCTGCATCCATGATATCAAATGAGTTAGTTGGTAAAGTACGTTAATTTTGCGAATGATAAAATCTCACACTTTCATGTGCCATTTCATCTCCAACTAGTAGAAGAATTCTATGACTATGAATGTTCATAAAGCATTCATACAACAATCAATAATCCATCACTTTCCAACTGATTTATGCCATCAAGTGGCAGACTCATGCTAAGCAAAGCAAGCAAAGTGGATGAATTTCACGAATGACAAAAACTTACTTTGATATGTCATTTTACTGCCAACTAGTATAAGGACATGAATATGAGTACTCATACTGTATTTGGGTGAAGTCATCAATAATCGATAATTTACGAAGAGAATGTCTGGTAAAAAGTGCATATCAGAACTGCTTTGAAGATTGGAAGAAATGCTAGCACAAGTATATTATACCTGAGGGTGACCACTCTGAAGGGGACAAAATAGAAATTGATGAATAAATAAATATTTTTTGGGAAAAATTAAAATCCACATCATAAAGAAACTAAGATGATGATGTAGTTTATTATCAAACATACATATTACGTGTCAGCAGAATTAACTCCTCCTGTCTGAACTAATATTTACAAAAGATATGCTTTTAAAACTATGTGTCATACATATTTAATAATAAGGGTAAACATACAATGTGTTCTCATTTGCACAATTTGTCACTATCTACTTCCCTATTTACAACTTAATCTTCCCAACTGTTGACCTACAATTGTTAAGAACAAGGTTGAATAGGTAAGATATCAATTTAGGCATATAAAATACTTGGAATACCTTCTTTGCTGGTGAATTGAAAGCTCTAATGAAACACAGTAATTTCACCCTCAGAGGTCACCTTTGATTTTACTTGTACAACATATTTAGTGATGAGTACCTGGTACGTTTCTAGTGATCAGGTACCTGGTGCAACTAGGTAAAAATCAGCGATGATTTTCTTCTGATGATATCCAAATCATAAACTAATCTATATCGACAATAATTAAGCAATTTCCACTAATAAAATTTTCATTCTAGACACCGTCTATCATCAAGTAATGGGTCAGCGTATTCAATAAAATTAGAAAGGAGTCAATAAATGAGACTAAAAATTCTATTACTTTCTGCAACATCTAGTGTGAAGCTAGCAATTAAGCTTTATTGAATCAAACCAAAAAAAAAGAAATAAGTAGGGATTGGAGCTTATTATGATCCTAAAATACTGTGATCCCATTTCTCAAATAATATCTTGAGATTTTATCAGTTGCGGCTGCAGTGATATCTCAAATAATCATTTGGAATGAAAAGAAAAACATTGTTTAATAAGACAATAAGAAGCATAAAAGAAGCCTGATATTGCACATTCAAGTTTTCTAACAAGTGAAAAATTTTTATATGATTCTCCCAGCTTACTTGGCAGTAAAAAAATCTTTAAACACTTAAAGATTTCATTAATTACGTTCATGTAAGCTTTTGCTAAAATGAGGGACTTGCGTAATTAAATGTATTAATACTTATAATTACATCTGATGAACTAGGCAGAAGTCTAGACTTAAATATTATCGAAAGGGTGATCTTCAATAGGTTTTACTTCAATTTACTATGAGCAAAGTACTAATTAGAAACATAAACTTTTTTGACGTCTAATTTATACTAAAAATTACTCTTAAATCCAACTGACTAGCAAAACTACTTTCCATTTGAAATAATTTAGTATAATTTTTTTTTATCAGAATATGCAATAATAAAAAGCAGCTGTTTTGTACTTGTGTAAAACATTATATACTAGAAACAGAAAATTCTGAATTAAATTATCAAAAATAAACTACACATTATAGCAGTGACTTACCAATTGATTTGAAGCTGTAGAAATGTCACTAACTCTGCCCCAAAATACAGGAACAGAGTCATATAGTCTGTTCGGCTCCCATCCGACAATTTTCAAGTAGTCTCTAGTACCAGTGAACAAGCACTCACCGTCTGGATTAAAACACAAACACCTCACCGCACCAACATTGTTCTCAGTTGAAACTAAATTAAAATTCTCCAAATCATAAAAGTTGACTGATTGGTCAATACTGCCACTGGTTAGCAAAAATTCATGGGGATGGAACTCTACACATGTTACAGGATTCATATGTTCACGAAAGTCTTTCAGAACCCGGCCCACTCTGAGATCCCAAATTTTTAGTGTGGAATCTTCACCTCCTGTAGCTATCCACTGCCCATCAGGGCTGAACTTGACACTGTTTACTGTTCCCTTGTGCCCATTGTAAGTAAAGAGCACTCCTTTCTTTCGAGTGTCCCACATTTTAATGGAGCTATCTGCACTGCCCGAAACTAGGAAGTCGCCGTACGGATGGAAATCAATACACTTGATTGCATACTTGTGACCATTTAGAGTTCGAACTAGTTTTGCTGCCTCCAAGTCCCACACTTTGAGTGCACCAGCCCTTGAGCCAGCACATACTAGCTCTTCAAGTTGATTAAATTGAACACAATCGATAGGGGTCGTGTGACCACTCAGGCTCATAAAACAACTTTGCTTTCCTATTGCCCAAAGATTGACCTTTTTGTCGTCTCCTCCAGTAACCATAACTCTACCTGACTTGTGTCCCAGAGCCAGACAATTCACATTGGAATTGTGCGCCATAAAGTCCTCTAAAAATGAACACTGATGGTTATATGAACTATAATTAGAACTTAGCAAGTACTTACGGAATTTCCATGATCTTTTGGAAATAGAAGCCATTGTAACAAGAAACTTAACTTAATATTTAATGGTTATGTTCACCTTAACTTCTTGAAAATTCTCATTGTAGTTGGCTTTTAAAACACTTCACAGTTAAAAATAGAATCAAGAATTATAAATAGTAATCAAACTTAATGCAAAAAAATAAAACTTGTGCATTGACTTCAAATATTTCCTTGACATGTTTGGCATAGCCTTATACGGTTTTCTCAATCAGCTCCTAGAAAACGATTAGAAATAGGTACATTTACCAGACAAACTGTTCAGGTATTCAAAAAACAACCTTATATTCACTTTGAATAAGGATAACGGTAAATCACTGAAACTCTTTAAATTTTTTTGAAGTACGTCAAACAAGACTGATAATGACAGCTTGTCTATGTCTCGTGTCATTACTGTCAAGCGACAAGTGCCAAGCCCCTGTTTGTAAACAAAGAGTACACCAAGTACTCTTTGATCATAACACTGAATATAAACACCACGGTACATGAATGATTAGTAAAAAAATCTTTGATCTGGCTTTGAATTCATTGGTTTATTATTTATTGAGAGGAACATAGAACTTTTTTATTCTCTATCACAGACCATTTCTCTCAGATGAATATAAATTCTTTCCGAACATTCCATTCAACATGTTTTATTTTTCTTGTTAACATTCTTATAAAAGAGACCATGGCCAACAAACAATTCACGAAAATAAAATTTCTCAGTATCACAAGTGTCAAGTATATTTCAATCAATGATAAACAAAATTGACACTAAGATTCGACAGAAGTGTACCTCAAATTCCGACAGACTAAAGAAAGTATGATGAGAAAACTAGGACAGCAGAGACAGCACTGTCGGGAACATGAGAACTAGAAGTATTTCCAGCCACCTCAGAAGACGAAATGGATCTGTGAGATTTAGTGATGTTATCATTGACAAATGACAACATGAAAGCAGCAAAGACAATAATTGCTTTATCTTTATAGAGATAAATTACTACAGGGCATGAATAGGTGTCAGTCTGTCAGTAATATCCCCACCTTATCTGTCCAATGGTGCTGTTGTCTCTAGATACAGTTAGCAAAAATATCCTTTCCTGAATAGTTTCATGTACAAATTCTTTAAAAGAGATTACTTATAGTGTACACAAACTACTTTCTAGGTGGTTTGTGATAGTGTACTTTGAATTTTTGGGCTTTGTCGACGTCGACGTACGCTATATACGATAGTACATAGTACATTACACTATTAGATTGTTATTGTTAGTTATGACATTTTTGTGTTAGAAATAATCATGAACTACTCTACATCAACTATGTTCGACCTTTTTAGGAAGGCAGCACTTTTAGTATTCACTCCTGGATGTTTTGATAATTATTTTATTGAGTTCAATTATTTAGATGGTGAGTGTGGAGAGTCCCTATTCAATTATAATTTATTAGATTCTTTTTCATTTCAGGACCATGTTTTAGTTCTACTTTAAGCAAATGCCTGGGCTTAGGAATAATTTTGGGGTCTATAACCGTGAAACTGCCTCAAATTTTGAAAATAATGAAAAACAGAAGTGGCGAAGGCATAAATTTGTACAGTGTTTCTCTCGACTTGACGGCCATCACAATCTACATGTCTTATAGTTTCATCAAAGGATTTCCGTTCAGCTCTTGGGGAGATGCAGGCTTCCTAGCAATCCAGACAGTTGCAATTGGAGTTTTAGTTTTACTCTACGGAAATTCAGTTGCTCTATCCTTGTTATACCTGACTGGATATCTGATTATTTGCTTTACTATGATGTCTGGTCTAACACCCATACATATTTTGTGGACTCTGCAGACATGCAATATTCCAATTGTTGTAGCCGGTAAACTTGTACAGGCATGGACTAATTACAAAAATGGCCATACAGGTCAGCTGTCTGGAATTACCCTATTTATGTTATTTGCTGGGTCTGCTGCTAGGATATTCACATCAATTCAAGAAACTGGTGACAGTGTGGTGATTCTAACGTATATTGCGTCCACATTGTCCAATGGTGTCTTAGTTTTCCAATTACTGTATTACTGGAATGCCGATATTAAGAAGAAGACTGAGTGAAATGTACCTAGTTTGCATTCCATTTTTAATTGGGTAATAAATGATAGAAACCAAGAAACCTCCATGTTTTTGATTTTTGCAAGAGGTTGGTCAAGTCTGATATCAAAACACTCATACAATCTCTGTACTTTCATTTCACTATTATATGAAAGTAGGTTTAAACATTTCTAAATTTTACTGAAATGATTCTAAAAGGGAAGATACCTAAAATATTGCCTGTCTATAATAAATTTTGAATTCTCAGTAGTCGGCATGTTAATTCCATATATTTTTAAAGATGGTTTTATAGTCAGTTAACAGTTGAAAAAATATGAAAAATGATTATTTCATTCATATATTACTTCATCTTGTTAATTACACATTGAATCTGGAATAGTGGTATCTTTAGAAAAAATTTTCTGAGAATATTGGCTTTGTTGAATGAAAGTAATGTTTCTGTTGAGAAAAAATGTTTTCTTGACTTTATCGGCTATTTTTACCCCTCACAAACTTTATATCAGTATTCTCAACTTCCTTTGGCAAGTTTCAAATGTAATTTAATTTTTGTCTCCAGAGGGTTGTGCAGTGTAAGAAATACCCAAAAAGCCATCAAAATTTAAAGATTTATTCTCACACTGTTACTTTATTGTTTCGGTGATTAATCACTTGAAAAAGCTAATGTTTAGCAAAACATGTTGTGATATATTTTTCCAATGAAGTTTGTGGAGATCAAATTGTTTAGGTGTAGTTTGTGAAAAAAAAAATGAATCTAATGTGTTGTCGGTTATAGCTGATATACAAATGGTCACATATGTGGGTAAGCTGCTGCAAACATCAAGGTGAGAATCTTGCACCTTGAACAAATAACTTCATTATTGACCAATCAACTATGAAACGTTCTCAGTATGGCTACTGCAGATGATATCCCAGAAGATGGTCCACATGTGTTTCGAGTGCTGTGCATTTTGGCCTAGATGGCTAAAGATTTACTGAGGATCAGGATTGTATCTCCTGACTGATGGGTGCAGTTAATATCCTGCAGGTATGAAATTAGTCTTCCCGAGTTGCGTCAAAGTAAAGCTTCTTTCTAAACCACACATTTTTGGTGCTTACCTATTCAACGAAGATAGTTCTAGACTGACTGCCGATCAAGTTTTCACTGAGGGAAAACTAGACTGAATATTAGTTGACAGGTATATCAGTATTACAGTATACCATTCATCATCAATAAGTATCTAAAGCTGACGTATAGGACAAGTTCCCATTTGATGTGTTTGAAGCATTTTTTCATTTCCAATTTCGTTTTTATCAAAGCTTGTCACAATAGGCGCTCACACGATTTGTGTTTCCAAATAATTGTTTTTTTAATTTTTAATTAATTCTCTAAAAATGTTGACCACTACAAAATTTCTGCCAGGTTGAGTTTTGTGTAAGCATTCATTTAGAAAGATATGAAAAACTATTTTCAAAATACTTATCTACTATATGCCTATTTTGTTCGATTATATGAAGTGCCTATTATTTTGTAGGTGCATATCGCGTTCTGATAGTTGACAAAAATTTTAATGAATGCTGCTTATTATCTATATAACGAAACTTTAATGATCAATTAACCCGAAGATAATTTTCGAATGCCTAATGCAGAATATTTAAATATTTATTTTATGATCGCTATCTTCCAGTAAACAGCCATACTTATAGGAAGTAAGAAGTTCTCAGGCAACAAATCATTTGTTTTCTGCCTTCCATTAGTTTTGACATTGAACAGAAGATGTCGCTAGATTCTTTAAACATCGCATTGAGCACAGTTTGAGGCATTTTGTCAACTTCATCAAAAATAAACAGCTGCTGCCCACATTTTGAAATGTTATATTTCAAAAAGTAACACTGGTTAAAAGTTATTCACTTACTCGATAACTTGCAGCATGACTTTTTGCAGGAAAATGAACCCTGCCTATGAAATTATGTACAAATTTGCTATACATTCCATGCTTGAAGAGGTTTTCTGCAATAAACTTTGTCACGTAATTTTTTCCTCCTCCTGGCCATCCATGAAAATTTTTTTTTATATTAGGGACCGTAAACTGAAGATCTGAACAAAATATGCGCATATGCATATGAGCACGCACACTGGTGGTCAAGCGAACTGAGTTTAGGTCGACGAGGTGTCCAATTTACATAAAACGGTAGTCTCCTTCGATTGCAAATGAACTATGCTGGCTTGTTCACAACTTATTTTTTTCTGAAACAGAAACCTCCTCTTGAGTATGAGGGTTGTACATATCCTATTTCATTTCTTGTCAGTTGATTGTTTTGTGAGAAGGAATATTTATTCTCCACCTATCATTCGTGTCGTTCGGTTCTCCAAAATTTAAACATATTACCAATAACGAATAATTGAAACCGCAGCAAAGGGAGACCACGTTAACCATATTTGTATCAAAAACGTACAAAAAATCAAGACTTTGCCAACAGAACTCGATTTGTACAAATAAACGCTACCTGTGTATATTTCCTTAACCTTGTATTTACTTGCAGTGTCATAATGAATTGGCAGTCTTTCAACTGTTTTCAAACTTTTTTCCCCGCGAAATTGAGCTTTTGTTTTTTACGTCGTCTGGCAGCACTGAAAGTTGAATGTACTTTACAGGACCTGCCTCAACGAAAAATCGATTTGTTAAGTACAACTTTACTTTAATTTTACCGAGTGCAGAATGCTAATCTATTTCAGGTGTTCCCATTTGAGAGATGGATTTGTTAAAAGTAGACGACTTTTGTTAATGAGTGTTTCGCGTGGTACGAGACTGTATTCTTATTTGTTTTTTACCAATTTATAATTGGGATAGTCTGTTTATGATTGTTATCATAGAACAGAAATATAGTGATACGGTTACTATGAAATAAACACTTTACTTTTATTTGTTGATATATAAACAAATGTATTTATGTAGTCAATAAAACTCATTTATGATGATATCAAAACTTGGTATTCATAGTGAAAAAATGAAATATTCAAATGTCAATGCAGTGCTGAAACTCAGCTTCATGAACGATGGCATTTATTCAGTCAATTGACGAAACTTTGGACAGAAAGGGGCCAGGAGAAGTTGTAAATAGCGTCATCCCAAAACACCAAATCGAAATAATAACCTCTCAGGACTTGGGTCTTGCTAAACAACACTGATTCAGCTCAGTTCAGTTTATTAATTTACCATTAGATATAAATAATGTATATATGGATAGTTGGACAGTCACATATCAATAAATAAAAGTCAAACATGCGCCAAAGTAACTGACTATTATAAGAAAACAACTATAGCTGAGGCACCAGTCAATCTAATAATAACAGTGATGATCTTCAAACATGACTCAACCTCTGACGAAAGCACCAAACTCTTACGAAGGAACGAAATAGATGAACACTTCAATCTAGCAGACCACTATTATAATCTTCCTGTTTTACATTGTTCACTGTGGTTCTGGCGTTGAATCTGGTCATTATTACGCATTGGTCAAAGATGAAACGGACTGATTTAAGTATGACGATAGTCGTGTCACTAAGTGTTCTGGCGATATCTTGAATTTATTTGAGCCTTTGAAGACACCCCACATTTTGTTTTATGAAAGAGAGGACATTGGCAGATCAAGATCTTCAGATGATGTGGTGCTGCAGGTTTTTCCGAGTTTTCTTGCAGCCGAAAAAGCAAATGCCCCACTGGAATCAATTTCATGATTGGTATTACTTTCTTCTTTAATATATTGACAAAGTCAAGATATACGAGTAATATTACACATTACTCATAATGTGCTTACCGCCACATAAAAAAATGAGAACGTCAAGTAAAATGAAAAAAAAAATAAATACAGTAATAATAGTAGATAGTTAAAATAGTTATATGTTACAGGCAAGCTGAACAAATAACAATAATGAATAAGTTCTCGTAAGGTTTATTAAATTAAAAAAAAACTCCTTTAGAAAATGAAATGAATTAGCGATCAGAAACGACTTGAGACTAGTTCTAAATTCAAAAAGCGTGACACAATCGGTGATGGTTTTGGCAACTTATTGAAAACTTTTAAATTTTTATTCATTCACCCATTATAGGTTAGAAGTAGGGTTTTTATTGGTAGATACAGTTGGATATGAATGGATGTTGGAGTGTGAGGCTAATATATGCTTTTTGTAGATATAGCAGGCGACTTCTAGAACAGGCTAGTGGAAGAATGTCCTGTGCAAACAATGGAGCATTGTACAGAGTGAGCCAAATTGGACCCTTTTAAAGGGAAACTCCTGTTTCCAAACTAGATAGATGAAAACTGATGGATTTGTCTGAGGATCAAATTTTATGATAAACTTAATATATCTATATCTGTCATCGTTTCTAAGTTACAGCATGATTTTTGAAAATGTTCATTTTCCTGTCGTAAATTTCTTGTTTCTATGAAAACATTTCCAAAGCACTTTTCACGTGGAATTCAATGGTGTAAGAAACTGATTTATTTCAAATGAGTTATTGATGGAAAATTATTTTTATAATGAAACACCCTGTATATTCCTGCATATTTCAATAGAGCTTAAAATTGCCTTTCCAAAAATGAAGAACACTTTTGATGTGCTTTAGTCATCTTTGAGATACAGAGCTTTCAGATTTCCTCATGTAAACTTTGAAACACACACTTTGATCAAGTAGGCTTTGGACGATGTGGCGATAAAACAAAATGCAAATCTTTACTGGTAGCTGTCAAATTTTGATTTACGCAGTAAAGACTCACTTCATCAGTGGTTTTTGTTCAATTTTTAAACACATTCGCAATGAAGTATGAGAATTATGAAAAATGGGATATGATAGTCTGTTTTATACAAACGGGGGAAATGGAGAAGCGGCAAGCAATTTGTATCACGAGAGGTATCCAGAGACAAAACAACCTTTTAGAGACATTTTTGTAAGATATCGACACAATCTAATTGATCGTGGTCAATTTGAAGAGAAATGGCCAAAATTATTTGAATCAAATAGGGATGAGGAGTTGAAAGAAATAGTCGTTTTAGGAGCTGTTCAAAATAATCCCAAAACGTTAACGCGAAATTTGAAAATATCAACAGGCAAACCAAGAAGTAACGTTAGGAGAATTTTGAAAAAACACAAATTGAAACCATACAGGACCAGGAGTGTTCATCAAATCAGACCAAGAGATTTTGAAGGCCGCATGGCTTTTTGCCAGTGATTTCTGAAAAGTTATAACAAGTGCATGATTTTCCGTTAAATTGTATTTGGACAGACAAAGCTTGTGTAAACAGTGCTACAATGGGGAAATAAAGTTGAGTTTAATTCACGAGTTTTTCAAATTCACTTTGAAAAGTATTCAAATTGATGTTTCAAATGTTGGATTTTAATTTTTAAAGGGATTTGTTTCTAATTCACATTTTGGCAACAGCGCCTATATCAAGTTGAAATAATTTATACGTACCTCTTTAAAAAAGGAAAATTATCTTTATAAATCAACAATTAAGGCAAAATATAAATTATAGTTCAATACCACCTCCACAAGCCACATAAACAACAGTTGTTTTGTTATTTATTTATATAGAGGAA
>WOGO01000745.1:0-20922 GCA_015342085.1 Leptinotarsa defecta | reverse complement strand
GATCTAATTTTTTGTGTTTGGATATTATCTTTCCTATTTTTAGACACTGCGGAAAAGTACAAGTTTCAAAACTCAGATTAATGAGATGAGCTAAAACGTCACAGATGGATTCTTTAACAAAATTTTTACACTTATGTTGTCATCACCAACACTTTTTTTATTTTTAAAAATTTGATATGACCTTATCAACCTCTTCCGAGGTTACATAGGTGAAGTAGAAGCTATGATCTACAATAGTAGTTGATGTACATTGTACTGACTTTTCATTACCGAATTTATCATTCAATTTCTTGTGTGTTATGGAACTGACGTGAGTAACAAAATAGTCTGCAATTTCTTCAGGCTGATCAATTTTTTTGTCTCCTGCTTTCAATGATATTCTATTGGAATGTTTATTTTCTCCTAGTTCTTTATTAACAAATTGTCAGAGGGTTTTCTGTTTGTTTTCACTGTTCTTTATAATCTCATAGTTATAGTTCTTTTCTGCTTCAGTTATCAATTTCTTATAGCTTTTTTCCTTATTACTGTAATCGTTGTCATAATCGTTTTGGGTTTTTTATCGAGTTGAACATATTTTTTAAAGTTTTACTTTCCTCTTCAATGCTTTTTGTTACCTACCCTTTTAGTTGCACCCTATTTTGCTGTCTCACTCTTTGCAGGCAATTTGATTCAACTGCAAAGTACTGCAAAGTATTAATGTCATGTCCGAATTCATAGACTTCATCAAAGCCCATACTAAAAATGTGTTGTTTCGTCATGCTTGAGTTGTAATCAGAATCCGACAAATCTCCTGATTTGATAAACATTGTAGCAGTCGTTTCATGATTCGTGAGAACAGTGTAGATGGTTTCAATATAAGCTTGCAAAGAATTTTGAACAATCAACTTCAGTAGAAAAGAAACAAAACTGATGGGGCAGTAAAGATTTGGGTTTTCAAAATGGGTGAGTTATGTTTAAACAGTATAAATGTGGATATAAATGAAACTGGCCCAGAAATTTTTCTTCAGCAAATGTTTGTAATGTAGGAACGAAATATATTAAAAATTTTGCCTTCTCTCGACTAGTCTGATTATTTCAAGTATCCTACCAGATTTTCATTAATTCTGGGCTTCTATTTGGTCTGCATTTTTTCCAGTTCCCAGTTAAGTTGACGTTGATGTTCTTGGTTAACAAATATGTCGGTAAGTTAAACCCACGAAAGCTTCCTCTTGTTCTTCGTTCAGACTTTTATCATTTGTTAGTTTTATGCATTGGTTTTTGTCTTGATATCTTAATTTTTTTCAAGCTTTCCTGTGCATCTTCTGGATTCTGTACGGTACCTAGGAAGAGCTATTGAAGAGTTGCCACAATTTGTCTAAGTTTGACACATGTTTGCTTCTTCAGGGAGTATTTATACCATCCTAGAACAATTGTAATATTTGCCGGTAAACGACTGAATATCGTGAGTGTCTTTCAAAATGCTCCAAGAAATATTACAGTTATGACTGATGAATATTTTAACAACGGGTTCGGACATTCTCTAAGGAGGTATTACCACAGTAGAATAATACAAACAGTAGGCTCTCTTACCACGTGATCCGCCCGAGTTGCCGGGGACCTTCAACTGCTCTTAGGATGAGATTATCATCCAACGCGTTCAGTGCTGTAGTATCGAAGGAGTCGACGGTGCCACGGGCATCGGTCGGAAAACGATATTGTTTGTAGTGATTTTGCTGTTATTATTATGGTTTTTAGTTATTGTAGTTGGTTATAAGTTCACCACAAAATGATCACAAGAATCCTTTGATTTCGTTTTTATATAAGCGCACGCCCATAGTAAAAAAAAGGAATTGGCTCCGCACTTTGTTTCGAAGTCACCGAAATTTATTGAATGGAATTAGTGACAGTGGTTTCTCCAATAGGCTCATCGCATAATCTTCGGCACAAAATTGCCTTTGCGTACACTTTCATTCATTCTTCCGGAAAACATATGACTAATTACCATTGTGCTATTGTACAAGATTATTGTCACTCGAGTGTCCATAACAGTGGCCCAGAATTTCGAAACAGGTCAGTAATCTTGCATCCAGAACAATAATTGAAAACCATCTTGAAATATTTTTTCCAGCTCAAGTTTTTGAATTAGGTACATTGAGAAACCGTCTAAAAAAGCATCTAGTACTTTGTAACCAATTAGGAAGGTTAATTCATCCCACATTGGTTCAGAACTGGAACCAAATATCAATAGTCTGTTTTCAATTCCTTTTTGATTGTTTTTATTTTCTAGGTTAGGCTACACGTTAGATTCTGCCTTGATATATTTGTGAATAATTAATAGGCAACATATATTTCAGTTAATTTATAATTTAAAATATAAAAGAGCGTTTGCGATTACTTTGTTACTGTCCAGCACATAAAGATTGAAAAAATAATTCAAAGGGATATGTCTAGTGACCTTAATTTTTTTTCATTTTTCCACTTCAGTACATGAAATATACCTCATATAGAATCTCACTGATAAGAAAAACATTTTTTTTTAAATGTATCGAAAGTAAAATAGTTTCATTGTGAAATAATTAACCTTTCCTATGTAACTGAAGAGCTGAATATATATTATACAGTGTGTCCAAGATAAATGGGAAAATCAGAAACCATGATCCATTGAAATAACATTCTAAAATTAGTTCAATGCATCAGTGAGGTTTTCGTCAAAGAGGTATCTTATACCGAGTGATTTTGTTGGTTTTCTTAGAATATCACTGGAACCAACAGAATTTCGAGAGTTTTCAATAATCCAACGAACCCTGTATTTCCTATGTTTCCAATTTACCCATGCTGTTGGTCCTCCTTATCTTGGAAACAATGTATATGGTTATTGTGCAGACAGGATTCGTTAAAAATAAAAATAAAAAAGTGTATCTCGTCAGGATTCGAACCAACGCTCTCTGGTGAGGTGAAAACTTAGAGTAACTATCAACTTGAAAAAAAAGTATAGATAGCGTTCAATTGAGAAGAGAAGTGAATGAGTTATTTCGAAGACACAAGTAGGAGTGACGCAGGAGTGGGATTACTTTGCCAACAATCTTGGAAAATATTAAATTATGATAATTGTTTTATAAAGTCTATAAACTTGCAATTAACATATAATATTATTAATCTCTTATAGGATTCAAGATTGCATGACAAAAAGTACAGGGGTCAAAGGAAACGGGTACTTTCCTTTTCATAAACTCATTTCGAAGTAGTCATGATTGCTTGCAACATTTGTTTTTACATCTTTTTTGTTGATTTTTTCCTGAAGACATATGAGAAATGTGGTATAAATTGCAATATTCATCAAACATAATATCCCTTATTCTTGCTTGAAAAATACAGCCTGAAAATTCACTAATGAGGTCCATTTGGAAAAACGCTCTTGGTGTAATGATATCTGCCCAATCACTTGAAGGTTGCAAGTGATGTAGGCCTCTTCAATCAGGCGGACGGCTTCATTCTGAATGGAATCCAGCAGCTTCAAGGTATGTTTGGGGGCGGAGCTGCCTACATGAGAACAATATTCCAAAGAAGGTCTGATCTGAGCTTTATAAAGCATCAAAAGTGTCTGAGGTATGTACATTTTTCTGGTTCGGAACAGTGGTCCGAGCTTTTGAGAAGCAGCCTTTGCAAATCCAGCGACATGATTGTGCTAAGACATATTAACGTCCATTTTAACTTCCAACAAACGTACCGAAGCAGAAAGCGGAATTGTCTGTCCTGACATTATTCTATTCTCTCAAAATATGGCATTTTCACAATTCGAATCAACTCAAATTCTACATAAAAAAGGTGAATATCTCTAACAATTCTAGGTTCGTCAAGTATAGTTTCAATATCAAACGAGCAAATGTTCAGGGGAAATGTTTTCATCACTTCTTGCAAGTCTATCGAAGTGATCGTATATTGCTGAGTTTGAACTCCTCCAAACAAGCTTCTTCCTTTCTTGGTCAGTGGCGTTCGGGAACCTAAGATAACCTGATTTCTATCAGAAAAAAAATCAGCTCAATTGCTTGCAGAAAAATTACAGTGCACAAATTCACCCACATTGAAAAAATCACTCACAGGTTCTCTTTAACGGCTGAGATGAAACTGATCAATTGGGAATCATTTCCTGCACTATGATTTCAACACAATAGAAATCAAATTTTATTTGATTTTTTTGTTGAATAAGTAACTCCTTTGAACAAAGTGACCCCATCTTACGATATATCGATTTGTTTCTAACTTGTGTTGAATATTAGATAACATTTTTGCTGTTTTAGGTAGAAAAAGCTACACGTGCCTAGTTTGTTTCAGAAGTTATAGATGGAAAAGAGGTTTACTTCAACATCAACGATATAGCTGTGGAAAAGAACCTCAATTCCCTTGTCCCGTCGATGGTTGTTCATACAGAGCTCGCATTAAAGGCAACGTCAAACAACATTACAATACTATTCACGTATTAGGAGCAAAATTGAGAAGTAGCAGAATAATGCGAAGTTCTACGACTTACTGCTAACATCAATGATAAAATTTTGTTTCTTCCAAACCGTCGAGTGATCTCATCAGAACTAAGCGTTATGTCTACAGAGCTTTCGAATCAATAATATTTGATATAAAATATTGCTTTGAAAAATATGTATATAGTTATGTGATGGAATCGGCCAATCCTTGATGAAAATCCATAACGTATTCAAGACACACTTCAATGTGAGAATTTCACTAATGAGTTTTACAAAAACGGAACACGTGTTTCGCTATACAATAGCTTCTTCAGGCGTGTCTTTACATAAGTATAGTTTCTTTGGGCGTATCTCTATTGTAAAACTGCTTTGTGAAAATCTCACAATAAAATGTTTCGTGAATATGTATATAGTTAGTCTGAGTGAGATCAATAAATGGAATACTGATGAATATTTTCGGTGAAATATACAATCGGATGTATGAAAAATGGCCACCAAATTTTGATCTTGAATGGCTTTCTGATTTCTACTCTGATTTTGATAATTTTTTTAATAAATTGAAAAAACTTTACGGCTGAGTTGAATTTTTATCATGATTTCTTAAAAAAAAATGTACGAAAAATCAAGACAGTTGCATTTTATGCAACTGAATTTGGTATCTCAAATAATAGCCTAAAAGCCACTAATTTGAACTTCGATCTGAAATATGATGTATAATGGTTACTCTCAATTGAAAATATAATAAAAACACGAAGAATGGCAAATAAAAACAACTGAATACCCGATTAAAATCGATACACTAATTCAATCACATTTGCAATGAAACATTTCTTTGATTTGTGTCAGTCGAACAAATGTTCGACTCTTTGAATTAACATAAATTCTCCATTTATGAACCGATTCAGACGAAATGAACAGTAAATGCGAAGTGAAGATAACCGTAATACATTAGACAAAGAGAATGAATCTAAAAGTTATTATTTTAGGTTCTATTACGTTAATAGGGACTCCTCACAGTAGTTTTTCTCAAATGTCTTTCATATACAGACAGCGATTAGTTACACTTTTATTATATGTATGGATTGAAATTATTGCTGTATTTCATCAGCTCAGCTCAAAAAGATTAACCGAAAATAATAATTTTATTAAAACAAAAGACTTAAATTACAAAGATATAACATACAAGCAACAACCAAAAAAATGAAATATTTATAAAAGCTGAAAATTGAAAAATATTATTGACGAAAAATTGAAAATTAAAATTAAAACATTCCCAAATCAAGTTACGTCACGACGTTTCGATTGTTAGTATCCACAATCGTCTTCGGGTGATAACTGGATTTATTCCTCCGTGATCTAACTATTTATAGGTCATTTGAGTGCTTTCACCTATCCCCTCTTCCCTCTTTCCGCTTCATTGGTTTTAGCGGAAAATGACCGTTTGGAGGGAATTGGTCGTTTTTTGATTGATTATAAGTTTCCATATGTTACGTATCTCTACGCTAGCTTGACTGAATGCATTGTTGGACAACATATACGGCTTCCTTGAATTTTCTCCTAAACCAGAGTTCCTCTTTGTGGATGATTTCACCTTGAGCCCACTTGATGTTATGTTGATGAGTCCAAACATGCTCTGCTATTCCGGATTTGCTGGTTTCTCCTCGCGGTGTGTTCAATGGCCTCTTAATTTCACCGATGTATGATTCTCCGCACTCGCAGGGTATCCGGTAAATGCAATTCTTGGAATCGCAGTTCGCGTTAGGTGGCCTGGTTTTTGTGAAGCTGCTACGGTTAGTGTTCCCAGATCTGAAGCAGGTCCTGATGTTATACTTGGACCCAATCCTTCTTATGTGGAGAAGTACAAGTACTGGTTGTGGCGGCTTCTCTTCCTTGTGAGGCTCTTGCTGTCTTCTAGCTAAAGCCTATTTTACCATCACTCTGGAGTAACCATTCCGTTAAAGGTCATTTGTGATGATGCCTAGTTCCTTTTTGAGACCTTACTTTGTATTACAGAGCCCGAAAGCACGATCTAATAGAGTATTGATGCTTCCTCTCTTAGTCGATTGATGGTGGTTGGATTTGTGGTTCAGATACTCTCCTGTGTGAGCGGGTTTTCGATATTCAGATGTTTCCCATTTAGTGTCGGTTCTCTTCTCCAATACGTCTAAGAAAGGCAATCCGTTGCCACACAGGGCAGTATCTGAACCAGAAATTCAACCACCATCAATCGTCAATCAGTGGTACACCACGTAACATTGTCAACGACCTTCAAACAAAATTATTGCTGATGCAAATGAATATCTCATATCGAAATGTGTGGTCCGAAATTTTGAGGGTTTTCCACATTGAATCTGTTCAAATCAAAATGGATAGATAATAATAATAAATCTGATGGAGGAGTTTGATAATTATGAAACTTTTCAGTGTGTCACGATATCTGCATGCCAGAATTATTATGACACCCCTGTGAAATTGATTACTTCTTAAGAATAGGTAATATTTGTTTGAAGGTGATTGACAATGTTTCATTATGAATTTCATTAGTTACGACTTCCATTGTCTGATGTTATATAAAACGATTTTAAATTCCTGAAAGAACTAATAATAATAAAAAAAAATAAAAAAGAATAGCTGAAAATAACAATTATATTAAAAAAACCCTGAAATGAAATAACAGTGAAATAAAATACAAGTGAAAATAGAAAAATTGAACAAAAATTGAAAATTTAAAAGGTTTCAAGTCAAGTTACTTCACGACGTTTCGATTGTTGGTATCCAAAGTTGTCTTCGGGATATGACTGGCTCCAGGGATTGTCGATTTCAGTAGAAAGCCTTTGGGGACGATGTTGTTGTCTCTCGCTCTGCCCAGAAAACTGAGGCGAGTTTCTTCTTTGGTGAGCTTAACCATAGTCTTTTCATATCCTCGGAATAAGTCGTTGGTTCCGGTTCCGTACCGGGTATTCAACATTCACGATGAATTTCATCACCCGAAGACGATTGTAGATACTAACAATCGAAACGTCGTGAAGTAACTTAGCTTGGAATCTCTAGAATTTCACTTGTACAATTGTACTTGTATTTCATTTCACTGTTATTTCATTTTCATGTTTATGTTTTTAGCTTGATATAATTGTTATTTTCAACTATTCTTTTTTAATTATTCTTTTTATCACATTTTTCAGGGATTTCAAATCATTTTATATTATATCAGACAATGGAAGTCCGAAGTAATGAAATTCATGTGTAATACTGACAAACTTGTTATAACACAATACATTGAACGATCAATTCTTTCAAGTCGACAAAAAAAAATAATGAAAGCAATTGTCACGAAATTATAAAAAAATATGATATTTCCAATATAAATTTTGCGAAATACGACTTGAACATCCAGTACAACAGCATAAATATTGTCATCATTAAAAACTTTCTAATGGAAGATTTCAACTGAAAAGTCGACAGATGATATTGGACACTCTATAAGGGCTAGGTAGACATTAGACAAAGGAAAATTTCCATTGCAACATCACAAAAATATGTAATATCAAAATGGACTTCATCCTGAACACTATTAGTGAAATTGTATTCACTGAACAGTCAATTTGTTGGTCTCACTATAGTATTGTTTTGGATTCGAAATAAACCTATTTCATGACATAATTTTCATAATCAGAAATGTTTTGAATCTAGTCAGTTTTCTCGAAATGAATAAGTCGTTATAAGTGTTGTTCTTAACTATATAATGAAATAATTATTATCTTTTTTGTAGATATATTATCAATTTCCAGATATACCAATAATGTAAATGTCAATAAAATATATTCAGTATAAACGTAAATTCAACATGAAAGTAGCTCGTAAAAATATTGAAAATTCCTCCATCCATGGCCGTAGCGAAATAAAAACCAGGGGGGGAATGAATCTAAATTTTCCTAACCCCACCAGCAACATTTCCCAACTTTCGAAAAAATGAAAGCCGAGGGATTAGTTACTACTGATCTGATAATATATAAATTTTCCTACTTAGCTACCCAAAGATTGGCTGAATGCTTATGTCCGTCAGGGTATGCACAAACGAAAATACATTTTGGTAATTATAAAGATAATAATGGGAATTATTCTACTTTGGACCAAGGTCCTTGGTCTTCCACCATATCCACCATGTAAAGGAATATTCAATACAAATGAAATGAAACAACACCTAAATAATATTGTGCGTATTGTTTTCTACTATTATTTTTTCTATCTTCACGGCCCGAAATTTCCCAACTTTTCCAAGTCGAATAAACAAAGAAAAGTTGGGAATTTTGTAAAATTGTCACTTCAAAAATTTGTGTACTGTTCAGGACTGTTCTCTTACTTGGGAGAAATTAAACTTTTTTGAGGTTTTCAGACAACTCAGAATCTCAAAGTATGGGATCTCCAAGTTATGCATGTTGGGAAATCCTAACCTTGTCCTGGTTCTTTTCCTTCTCTTATTACCTCTCCCTTTCTTTTCTCTCTTTTTTTAGAATTTTTATTAATTTTTTACTATTATTTTTTTCTATCTTCACGACCCAAAATTTCCCAACTTTTTCCCAAGTCGAAAAAGCAGGGGGGGAGGCTTCCCCCATCTCCCCATGACGACGGCCCTGCCTTCATCAAAAGTTTTTCCACTCTTCCAACCCATAAATACATGACTTTATTCCAACGAAATATTTTACTGATGAATACATTTTCTATGGTTTGTATTGCCACCATGTAGTTATCATAATGATAAGTACCTACCCAATTCTTTTTATATTCCTTTGAAAAATGACTTGTATGGGAACTAGTGATTGTTCTAGAGTAGTAACCATTCAATATTTACTGAATGAAAATATTTTTCAGGTTTTGTAAAAGAGTTTTTTTGTAAAAACTGCGATAGGGTGTACAAACATCAAACATCTCTCTATAGGCATTTGAAATATGAATGTCAAAGACATATCAGGAAATTCACCTGCGATTTGTGTAATGCTAGTTTCAGGAGAAAGGATCATTTAGCACGTCATCAGTCCAGCCATTTGACGAAAGGATGAGTGCAGTATTGAAATATGAGCTTTTGAGTCAAAGTTTTTAATTGACATTATTTTTGTTGTCGCTCTGAACATTATGTAAAGTGAAGAAATGTTGCTGTACTGGATAGTTCTCAGATGGTTATTTGATTATCAAAACTATTGTCTAGTGAAATGTTTTAAATAAATTTCTACTTCTATTTATCAAATTTCTTAGTGACATTGACAACTATTAGGCACTGATTACCTGGTCGATAGTGAGTTATGAATCCAAAACAAACACAGATTCCACACACCAGAACTGCCATACTCTTCTTGGCGCTTGTTTCACGAACCAGATTGGCGTCATCAGGAGATTACATTGTGTATTACACTATACTGTATTCTGTGTATTAAGTATAGTTCATCTCCTGATGACGCTAACGTTGTTGAAGAATCGCGAGTCGAGAAGAGTGTACTTTCGTTACTTTCCCCATGTGGATGAGAAGTGAGCATTTTTCCAGGAATGTCCACAACTACAATTACCCAATGTTGAAATTTCGTCTACGTTTATTATTTTTTGGTTTCATAATCTTTCATCCAGGGCAAATTGTGCAGTTATACAAACATAATATCAGGTTGATTTTTTTTCAATGCATACAAGCTAAAAACAATATTTTAACGAATATGTGCTCGCATGCGTGCGAACGCATGTACACACGCGCGCGCACACACACGAAGTTGAAGAACTGGCAACGGAAAAAAGGCCAGTCGAAACCTACACTGTATCTACATCTGGATTTATATTTATATGTGAATCGATGTAAACATTTTGGACTCGTTTGTTTAAATAACAGATGCTTGTTCGATTGAAATTTTTGTAGTTTTCCGGTTTCAAATATCATTGAAAATATTTCTATAATGTTATCTAATTTGGTACTGACAAGCCCTAAGGCAAGTGTCTTATGGCGAAACTTCGATGTATACCAGTGAGGATGACAGTGTTCCATGTAAGTGCAATTTATTACCATTCATTTAAAGTAGAACTCATGTGTATGATATCTGAATTTCATTCCATAACGAATGTTTGGAATACAAACTGAGCAGAGAAATGTATCTTCTGTATAATTCAGTGTTCATGAAAAAGTATTTGTTTCAAAAGATTTTTTTTCTTTCGTGTAATTCATTGTTTATATGAAAGTAGCTGTTTCAGGAGGGCTTTCTTGCAGTTTGTGTCTGAAAGTTGGTTCTTTGCATGATCTACACATCCATGTATGGAGTTACTTATTTTAAAATTGATAACTTTCTTCTTTTCTTTGTAAGATTCCCACATTCTTTTGTATCAACATGGAGTAGTAGAAAGCCAAAAACTTTCTTAAGTTTATACAAATTTACAGCTGGGTATGTAAACTTTCTGAAATACCCTAAATCGACCTAAAATGACTGGGCAAAATATACCTCATAACTCATAATCTATGATCTGATTATTTCGACGCTGGTGATGGTACGCTACAAATTACTTCACGAAGAGATGCCCCTTTCAGAGCAGACATGCTCAGGATGGCAGTACTTTCAAAAGCTACGATAAGGTATGACGTAAACCTAGACGGTGGTAATGACGTAACTACGATAAAGCTTTGCTGAAGATAATAGATTCGTATAAGGATTGTACTATGTGGTATACTGGTGACGGGTAACCCTTTAGGTTGATGTACTTCGAAGTTGAGCGTGCGAAGAAACAAAAAGAATCAGATGGAGCATAAATGAGTTGGTGACGAAAAATAGCTTCTCAACCACACGGTAATATTATATTTCAGAGGTAATGTAAACTCGGGGTTAGAAACACACAAAAGACAGAGATGAAGGTGAATAAAGGAAAAAATATGATCAGCAACTAAAGGTGGTTACCAAAATTCTGAGAAAAAAATCTGTTTACGGTAAAAGCTACAATACTGGTACAATTACTACATCACGGAAATCAACTTCTTTCTGTACCACTGATTGTTGTATATCAAAATCGAAGTTTGACAGACTTCCATGATAGAAAATAACTGTGTCAAAGCTATTTTCCAGGGTTATTGGTGGTAGACATTATCAAAAGCAAAAAAGCAACAAACGAAGTGTTCTGGCTATTCTTAAAGCAGATTCTATATAGTTGATTTGGGTCTTCAAGTTTATTCCATTCGAAATGCGAGGGACTTTGTTCCCATTGGTTGAAATAAATTACCTTTTTACAATTAAGTGTAGGCAGTCATAATGAATTAATGTTAATTTTCAATTTCTTTCGGTTGAAATGATATATATGCTCGTGAATTTCTATCGAGCACCTATCAAGTCTTGTATAGTAACTCTGAGTTTTATTGAGGTCTCTTCAAACATGATAAAGGGGATACCGCTCCTACTGGTTTAGCGGTATGCATGCATTTATGAATATTAAATATAGTTCTCATCTTTGCCTTCAAAAGCAAAGATAAGTAGAAGTTTCAAAATCTGGAAATATTTTTTTCTGGATTTTCACTTGTAATGATACCAAAGATCAATGAAAAATATGGTGAGACACTGTTCATACTTGATGAAATTGAAGTTTTTATTTCGTGAATATACCTGATTGAGAAAAATATAGGTGTACAACAAGCGGAAGAAAACAATACTTCAGTGTTTATTGCTTAAAGTGAGACACTGAAAAAGTGGATATTTTCATGGATCTTCTGGGGATTTTCACTTTCCATAATTGAAAAAAATATGATGGAAAATTTCATACAGGTACAGAAAGTGGAAACTTCAAGTTCAACCTCATAAGTAAATGCGTAAATTCAATGCATTTTTCACAAAGGTAATGCACTAATCATCAGTAACTGTCTCCGAACTGAAAAAAATAATTATAGCCAACAATTTTTATTTCGAAACTTTTTTGATAAGTTGAAGAGAGTTTTAAAATGCTGAATATAATAAAATGTTGAATATGTCTATATTGTTCATTACCTTTTCAAACATTCGATGTAATACTAAGTGTTTCTGATATTGATCTGTTGCAATTTTGCAATTCCCTAATCTTTCTGCAAAACGAGTAGCTAAGAACCATCAATTTCTGAAGAAGGCTTTGAACAGATAGATATAAGAATGTACGCTGACTCCATGAGTTTACTAGCTTGTGGTTCAGTGACGATCATTATTGTTCCATTATACTTGATAATCACCGTCAGATTTGAAAACGTGTTCGGACAATTTTTTCCCTGATTTGGTTGTGATTTCCTATTTCCCATATATTTTCGATGTTAATTCCTATGCACTTTTAATGGCTGTGTTGATAGATTTTGTATGTGTGACTATAGATCTGAGAATATTTTTAATTTTGTTAGAAGTTTTAACATAACAGCTGTTGATGTTTGTTTACTTATTTGGTTATTGCATTACTGTTTGTTTTCTATTTCTATTTATTGTAGAAGGAATAAGTGTTTTCTTTCTTTTAGAATACATTTCAATAATGGCTCTTTTTTATTAAAATAATAAGATGAATGAAAAGATTGAAGAATTAGAAATTTATAGAAAGAAAAAATTCACCGAGATCTATACTTGCATATAAAAAACCCAACCCAATCTTATTATGGTAAAAGTTATATTGGTGAAATTTCATAATTATTTGAAGTCTATGAGAATGAACATCGGGAATATATCAGAAATTGTCAATTAGAAATCAAAATTATTCGAACACTATTCAAATTCTACGGTGATAGTCTAGTGAAAAAGAACATGAATTGTGGAAAGTGTCAGAATTGTAATAGATTTATATCAAAGAACATTTTCTATTTGTTTCAAAAGTTAATATCAATAACAATGACACATTTTACAATTCAAAACTTTTCTTATACATGCCAAGAAAATTTGAAAATGAATCAGATCATAGAACAAAAAGGGCTACTTACAATTATTTTTTTTACTTTTTCCGTATTGAGTTCTCCGTTACAATTTTCATTTATTTCAGATTGTTGAAAGTGAAAATCTCCAGAAAGATCCATAAAAACTGATTTCCTCCACAAAAAATTACTTTCCGACATTTTCAATTTTTAAATACCCGTTACTCTGGAATATTATACTCGACACAAATTTTGACTGTGTATTCGATAATCGACGGACAAACATTAAGTGGCTATCAAATACCTAGTTTTACCTCGATAAATAGCCTACCAGTCCAACTGAAGAGGCCACCGTGACGGCAACGTGACTAATCGTCTTGAGCAAAATAATGTGATTGAAAAATTGTATAATTATTATCATGGATATATTTCAGTATTTATGGCAACTGAAATATAGAAAATTTTCTAATCATCTCAGATCATCCCTTCTGTATTGAACAATCAATGTTTTCTCTTTCGATTATCATATATTCAAATGTTATTTTTCAAATAATAGGAAATATATGTTTTTCTCTTTGAATTCGTTGAGGTCCAGTCAAGTTTTTTCGTATTTTGTCATATCACGTTCTTTGAAACTTAACTGAGATATTTTGCATCCAAAGTTAACAGTATCTTTCGAAAATTAATATATTAATTATATGAACTGCACGTGCTATATTTGAATGTGTTTTAAAATTCATCAACAAGTTCACTATTTCAGGAATCGAGTGTGAGGTATGTGGACGAAAGTACAAGAATCAGAAAAACTTGAAACAACATCAGCGATACGAATGTCAGAAAGAACCACAATTTGGCTGTCCTTATTGCCCATATAAAGCCAAATTGAAATGTAATTTGAACAAACACAAATTGAAATGTTTCTCTTTCAGAGTGAGTTGTACCAAATTTTGAGTTGTTTCTTTTAATAAACATGTTGCAAATGATAGTTATAATGAATTATTCGGCTGTCAATTATTTGACAGAAACTAATGATATTTTGAAGTATATGCAAACCGTTTTCGTACATCCTCTACCAATAAAATGACTTGAGAATGATGGTAAGTCATGAAATCTGAGAATAACAAAGAATAAAATGAAAATTAATGAATTTTATTTGATCCAAAGCCAAGAAAATATATATTTCACTGCATATACAACAAATTGTATCTTCATCTGCAAATTATTTTTCTCAATCATCCTTTCGCAGACCAATTTTCTTTCTCCAATAAAGAAAAAAGTGAAATATTCAAATCTGACTAGAGGTGTTATGTGCTAAAAATGATGGTAAAGAAAAAGTTGCTTCTCCTTTCTCGAATTCAGGTAGGTACCTGAAAAAAAAATCAAGTACTAAACATATTATTATTATATCACATTAACATTATCTCATAACCATGAGAGACAAAAATGGGTTTTGAAAATCATACATATCAAATAATTTTACTATACAAACTACCAAATCTTATGGAATCACTGCATATATTTTTCAATAAATATATTTAATGAAGAATAAATATGCGAATCGAGAAACCAAAGAATAGTTGGTAAGATAACATGATATTAGTTTATTATACAATTAACTGCAAAATATATTTTTTGTATTATTCATCTTCATCTATTTCTTTTCTCCAACTCTCCTGATGATAATCTAATTTTAAAATCTGAGAAGTTAAATTTCACTTCTCCGAAAAAAATGTATATAGGAAAAATTAACTAAGGACCAATTTTGTAGAAAAAGAGAAAATATAATAGAGTGGCAAATTATAGTTTCCTCTATTACGTAAAAAGGTGATTTTTTCTAATTAAGTGTTACATTAACCTTTATGCATGAATATTCACAATGTACTTGAATGAAATATTCTTCGATGTTTTATATTTATAACTTTCAGCAAAAATTCATCCACCGTATTTTTCTGATGAAAATATTTTGAAATACTTTCAAGCAAGCAGTGGCAAAGTTGCCACTGGTTTAGGAAAATGATGTTATCAAGTTTGTGCTTATCAGTTGAAATAGTTGGTAAGCGGATCATACGTCGAGAGACAGCATTTTCATTCTGGTGTGAGGAAAGTATTTTCTTAATATTGATTTTGAGCCGGGGGTTGCAATTCAAGTTTCATTAGAGATCAATATAAATCGAAATAGATTTTATATTCAGGTTTCTCATCTCCAAAAACTTATTTGCATGAAATATTGAAACGGAAATTGTTTTCAGTGGGGACAAAAAGTTTTGCACCCATTCAACTTTCGAATAAGAATTTGGATAGGATATCGAGGACAGACAAAATTCACATAAAAAGTATAATTTTAAGAAATTTCCAGTTCTAGTACATTTTTTCATTTAAATCAGGCACTTATGAGAAATAAGTGGTTTTATATCCATGTAAGAATATATAAACAAACTACGTTGTATCTTCCTCTTGAAGATGATCACTTGGTGATCGAAACATGGGTCGATGTGTTGAAATAACAGTTTGATGTTGGGAAAAAACTCCAGTAATATTTAAACTACGTTGGCACTATTTGATTTATAGATTCCTCAACATAAATTGGAAAGTCATTAGATTATTTGATGAACTGTCAGTTCAATTTTGAGATACTACAGTGTTTCATATAAAACACCTATTGTATTTTGCATACTTGGGGTCCTATCAGAACACCAGAGTGTTTTGGTAATGAAATTATTAGTGCTTATCAGTTATTAGTGTTAAACAAAATATATCGTTACACGGAAATTTATAGATTTTAATTGTGGCGCTTGAACTTTTCTCTGTTGCAAAGTAAGAGAAAAAAATTGAAAACGTATTTCGGAAAAACATTTGAAAGAATATCTGTGCCACTAGCGCATTGCATTGGGTGTTTCATCGAAAGGTGTTTGAAGCGCCACAAAATCGCTAAAAAGCAAAATTTTTCCTGTTTGTAACCTGCCAAGTGTCATCTGTTATTTATTTGGCGCTAAAAGGAAATTTCCCTTAAAAAAAAAAACAGGCAATATTTTCACCAACATTTCATGGCTCTAACAGCAGTTGAATTCAAAACATTTCGTGATGTTCCTCTATCAACAACTGCATTTGGCATCCAGTTATTATAATTTCACCAGAGGTTCAGTCCCCACACGTGGGCTATTATAGGATTTAGCTGTTAGACGGGTGGTACACGCTCAGTTTGGCATCAGTTCAGTACATGAACTTGATCACGAATGAACTGATTGACCCATGAACGACAATACTTTACCATGTCTATCATGTTATGAGTAATGTCGTTCATGGGTCAATCAGTTTGTCATCAGTTCATTCGTGATCAAGGTCATGGACTGAACTGATGCCAAACAGAGCGTGTAACCATCCGTCTTACACATGGGACCGATGGTCAGTCCTGATCAGCCGCGGGGGCCATTTTACGACATTTCAGATGTACAACGCATCGTCAGTCCGTAGATTCGTCAGCAAGGGCATACGGCGAGGCCGAGTGTATACTTACGCATCAGGTGGGGCTATGGTACATATTCGGTTTAACACACGTATCCTGATGGTCAGTTGCGCATAACATCCTGATTGAATCACATCAATCTACTTACGGCAAGAACGATGGCGAAAAATGGGTTACGTATAGATACAGGAATTCTAATAAGTCTCATTGAAGACAATAGATGTATTTGGGATGAAAATTACAAAGATCGTGAAATCAAAAATAAGGCGTTTACGGCTGTGGCTGCTGTGGTGGTACCGAATTACGATAACATGACAGAAGCCAAACAACAGGAGGCGGGTAAGTAGCTATAACAATTCATTATTAAGAGTAAGTTTATTTCCGTAAATTCCATTTTTGTACAGTTTTTACTTATTATATTTCGTACAATAACTGTATATTGAACTTTCTTATTTTTGAGTCTTTCCAAGAAACTTGGGCCCGAGTGGGCTAATGAAATAATTCGCAAACTCACCTCGTATGGAGAAACCCAGCCTATTCATTAGTTGTGCTGTATCTTGATGATATTTTTTTTGAAAAAAAAAAAACAAGCATTACAGGAAAATCCTCAAGGCGCTCTTAGAGTGGTGCATGTGCGAAAGTAGTGATTCACATTGGATTTGAATCGCTGGAGATTAAACCCATTTGGGTACCGCTCTTGGTGGAATCAAATATGCCAAGTCACTTGAACACTTCCCGTGAAAGTATATATAGAAGAGAGACAAATTCCCAATCTTTCTTCGATGCTCCAGACTATCAGGGTTGCAAGTGATGTTCGCGTCTGCAGTCAGGCGGATGGCTCTTTTCTGAATGGAATTCAGCAGCTTCAGGGTATGCTTAGGGGCAGAGCTCCACACATGAGAACAATACCCCAAACATGGTCTGATCTGAGCTTTATAAAGCATCAAAAGTTGCTGAGCTACTGTATGTTTCAGCAATGCATTTGATATTGAACTGATCGATATTTGATGAAAATACATAACAAAGATGGAGAAGTAGAAAGGCAAATCATTTGATTCCCAAAAAACAATAAACGTAATGAAAAATTACCGAAAAAATCTCAGAAAAAAAAGTGTTAAAATAAGCAAAACATTTGTTAGCCTTTCGGAAACATTTTCATCAATATATTGAAATTGTGCTAATTTTAGACAATACTAGCGATCCTTCCCGGCTTTACAGGGGTAGCACCACTGCCCCGATGAAAACCGTATGAATATCCGTTCGGTAGTTTTTGAGTTTATCGTGTTCAGACAGATAGACAGACGCAGCGGAATTTTGAAGAAACATAACATGGAATTGGATACCAGAAGGTCCAAGATAGTTAATCGCTATCCAAGGCTTCATAGGGAGACGATCGAAATTCAGTGAAATCTGGCTAGCTGCACTTAACTTCTCCCGTAAGAGGTCATTCAATTCAACCGATAGCTCAATAGAACTATTACTTGATGAGAATCCATACCAAAACTTTCGTAGAAATAATCTCAAGATATATCCATCGAACCCAAACTCAAATGATCGAAATGCGTGCAAACCCATAATTTTCAAAATTTTGCTTTCAATTAACCGCTATCTTGTACGATAATTAAAGATTAATTCCTCAAATCACGGTTTCAAAATTTTATCAAATACAATCAAGTCATTTTCTACAGTTATAGAAAAAAACAGTATCCATTAAATATTTGGGAATTGTTACTGCAGAGGATCACCCGGTATATTTATTTGAAATGAATGTACTTTAAATGTTCTGGAGGAACATAGTATGGAAGATAGTATGTTGAAAGCAAGTTTAAAAAACATAGAACAAACTAAAAAAAAACCGTCAGGAAGTACAAAGGTACTATTATAATAAAAGGTACTATTATAATAAAAAGTTTACCAGAGTTAAAAAAGGATATAAAAATAATGGTTCAAGGTACTAATTCTAGATGGCAACCGGGAGAAATTATAGATAAGGTTAGACATAGGTCTTATAAAGTCAGGTTGGATAATGGATCAGTTATAGAAAAAAACAGGAGGTTTTTAGCTATCATTCCAGAAGAAAAAACAAATAATTCTGTAGTTGAAGAACCAAAAGTTTTGGAAGGTAGCAATGATGATGTTATATTTGTAGAAAATCAGAGTAGAAGCGGAAGAATAATAAAACCAGTTCATAGATATAACCCCATGATGTATGTATTCAAAAATATAAAGAAAGGAAGGTGTTTTAGTATTTTCTGTTAGGCAAAAGTAAAATTATTTGGTTCAGTTTCAGTTTCACAATAGTATATCTTAATTTGTTGTAAATTATTATTGGTGTATAATTTTGAAAAAGGGGAAGATGTAGAGGATCACCCGGTACATTTATTTGAAATGAATGTACTTTAAATTTTCTAGCGGAAGTAAAATAAAGCAGTATATGCCTAGCATTTGTTTCATTCACAGTCACAACAATTAATAAAAATGGGTATAATTTGTAAAATACAGGGTATTCCCCTTGAAAAAGTTGAATTATGCCTGTTTGAAAATGAATGAAACTTGAACGGTTTTACCGAGAACTCTATATATTAAATTGATTTTCATTTCATCACGAATGACGTATTCACATACAACTACGGTTGGCCACGCTTGGCTGAATCACCCAGTATGCGAGAATATAATTTTAAAAGATAGTATTTATCGATATGACTGAAATAACATTGAGCAATTCGAAAAATTGTTTTCCCTGATAGCAATTGACCGAGGGAATCTTGTTGACTCGTCCTGTATAGTAACTACACAAAAAACATAATCATCATCGTAACAATCAATAACTATCAATTTCTTTGGAATTTACGATTATCTTATCAAATCATCATGTTTTCACTTCTTTCAAACTTAGGCTGTGTAGGTGGAGTATCTTCAGGGTTATGATAGCTGACAAAATATCGTTTGCCTAGAAAACTTAACCCGTTATATAAATTATTGAATTCTACCCTAGTAGATAACCCGAGTTTTGATTAAAACTTGTTTGGTCGCATGTTTACAGTTAATGAAATTCAATAAGAATTTTGTCATTGCCATTTTCATTGATTTTTTTTCAACAAAAATTGACATTACAGTGAAGTGATATAATACATCACTCAAGAATACAAAAGGTGAGGACATATTTACTCTTTGTGGAACATGATCAAAAATTATATAAATTTGGGTGTAAACGGGTCTAATAAACTGAATAACTTTGAATTAAGAAAACGGAGGGAAATAATACAGAAAAGAAACTCACCTCATTCCTCTGGTCTCCTGGGCTGAAGTTTCTGTGAGGTGCGATAGAGCTACCGTTAAAAACGCGGGTAATCCACCAGTTAGCACTGATGGAATTGCAGCGATTAAGAAATACCAAGGGCTTACAGTTGGGATTGCACTAAATAAAGCCATAATAAGTAAACTGCATATGCTTCCTAAAAGAAAAGTATGAAATGAAGTGTTTAGGCAAACACTTCAAAAACGAACAAAAAATATTGTTTAGATGATACTCCATCAAATATCGGAGCAATATAATCCTACTTCAGTTGATCTATTTGGGAAGATTTCGAAAAATAATGTTTGAAAGGTAATATTTTGCCTGTTCAGCTATATCACAAAATTCTGAAAATACTAGAAAAATGTACCCCGAGAAAATATATTTCTATAAAAAAAAATCAAATTCATAACAAATCTTCAAAATTTCTAAATTGTGCGTGCTAAAGATGAAAAATTTTTGAACGTGCGATTTCTAGCAAGGTCTGAGATATTGTATTGAGAATCCGTTCCAGAACCGGTCACTGATCGAAATGATACAGTCCGGATGGTCCAGTCATCTTAGTCAAAATTAGGGTAAGTATCTTGCTATAAACTCGTATAAACTTGAATTTTGACTTTCCAAAAGTTGTCTCAAAACCTACATACAGTGCATTTCTTAATTTCCCCCGTTTTATTTTTTAAACTGGTCAACTCAAAAAATTTAAATTTGGGATAATGAAATTAATGCATGAATACTTTATTTTGAAAAAAGTTGACAGATGATCTTTCAAGATGACGACTGGGCGCCATCTGGGAAAAAAATTAAATGGAAAGGGAGTCTTGTGACACATCTTTTTGAA
>WOGO01000744.1:0-21187 GCA_015342085.1 Leptinotarsa defecta | reverse complement strand
TTGCGAACCTGTCCAAAACCTTTCGCGAGTCCTGCCCTCTTAACCTCACTTCCCAACCTGATGTCTAGATACTTTTCCACATCAAAGGCGGCATGGCCAAGTGTCCATGCTGATTGTTACCTATGCTGTGACCAGGCCAAGTACCTCTATTATTACCTACAGGGTTGCTATATAAAGGCTAATGTAATAAGCCATTATTAATTCAATGTATAAGTTTGAAAATGTTCTTATAGGACGAAACTACAGTTACATTAGTTACAAATAAAAGTGATAAAAAACATAGAAAGTTTCAATTCTCTTTTCTTCATTATGATTTCCTACCACGTACCTAGTAACGGCTACATCCATTAATTTATTCACTGAGATATTACAGTTTAAATAAGACTTATGAAAACAAGCAAAATTCGTGAAACAACCTAATATCTTTGTTTTCAGATTGAAGTATTCAGCACAAAAACATTCACTCCTCCACTAAAAATCTCTTTCATTATCCACGCAACCAGCCTATGCTAACTAGATATCAATACATCCCCGAATGAAACATATTCGCCTCCATCTAATGAAATTGATTTTTCAGGTGATTTTCCATTTTTCCATATTCAAGTCGAATCAGTATAGAAAGACTCCAATAGCATTTCCTGCGAAACTATGCGACATTCTAGGGACGGAACAATTTGACATACCAAACATAACGAAGAATTCCACACTCCGGAATTGTCCCGTTCGCAAGGTAGGTTGTGTAATATGATTACACCGTATGGTGTGTTCAATTAGTAACTCAAAAAATTTTACTCTGCTTTTACTTCACATAACACGTTCCATAGAATTTTGAATTGGACGTTTCGTAATTTGGACCTCCTTCAAATATCTCCCTCTACGTCTCACATAGAGGTATTTGTCTCTCAAAACCGTATGAGTCGATTTTTCGGAGTAGGTCGTATCGTAAAACTCGTTAATATATGAGATAAATTGATAGATGGTAGACAAAGTATCAACATTTGTTTTATGCCGCTACTCTGCCAGATAAAAATCTCAACCGAAAGTCGATTGTCTTTTTCAGTGCATGTATGTCTTGTCAGAGGTTCAGTGTATACTAATGTACAGAAGTTTGTCAAATTTATTCCGGCTTGATAAGCGTCCGGAACATTGATATAAGGACAAGATGGTAAATTACAGATTGCGACTGATGTCTTGGATAGTCTTTCGAATAAGGGCGAAGCTGGAACGGTCAAGAACGCGCCTATTGTGAAGATATTCATCATGATATTTGATCTGAAATGCCTTGCAAATGGAAGACTTTAGAACCAGATCCATTGATTTGTTGACCTCTAACCTTCGTGCTCTTCGGTACGTAGATGACGTGTTTGTTAAGAATTTGAAAGTCTCCGTACATTCCTATACCGCATCAACCTCTCACATTCCCACCTAAAATTCACAATGGAAATCGAAAATAGCAACTCACTTCCATTCCTGGACATTTTCAACACAAAATCCAATGATTCCTTCAACACACTATTTACTGAAAGTTAACCCATACTAACCACTACGTCAATGCTAAAAGTCCCATCATCATCCTGCCCAGTTAAATTCCATGTTGAATTCTCTTATACACAGGTCTATCAGACTTAATGACAGCCACAATAGATTCAAGGAACTAGACGAACTCAAATCTACCCTTTGCTGAAACGACTATCCCGAATCCCAAACGCAAAGATTCATCCAACTTCAGCAAAATCGTATCCCACATCCCACTCGATGAATAGACGAACCATCCAAAAGCTTTACTTCCTTATATTCATGGAGTTACCGACAGTATTCGTAGCCAAAAATCAATATTCCACTTTTTACGAACACCTAAGGACACGAAACCCAATGAAACAAAGGGCATATACGAAATACCATGTTCCATCTGCTCTGGAACTAACATCGGCTGGGTCAACAGAAGAATCTCCAACAGAGCCTATGAACATGAGCTTGCTATCCGTAAGTCAGATCCAAACTTCATCATAAAACAATAAACTTAGAAAACACCAAAACCATTGCCACTGAAAAAACTCCAGACCCGAATAATCCGCGAAGCTATTGAAATTGAAAAACATCCCAACTGCCTCAACAAAAAAGGTGATTCATAAAGATTACCTCATTCATGAAGATCATTTGACAACATTGCACACCTCGGAGTAGTAGACTGAGACCCTTATGAAGACTAGTGACGATACCTGACGAGTAGGCAGATTGAGACCCCGACGTCAAGTCACAAAAGCCTTAAAGCGCGTCACTACCTGAGAAGTAGGAAGATTGAGACTTCAGTATAGTCATAGCTACTTAAAAATGGCTTCAAAGTCGAAGACAAGACGTCAAACAACTGGAAACACCACACGCGGTTCAATTTGGACTTCGCCAAAAACTAGAATTGTCAAATTTGTTTTTTAGCTTCACCGCCTCCATTTCGAATGATATGAACAAATTAACAGAAACATTCAATAATGTTTCATATTTGCCATAATCTTCATGCTATTTTCATTCATTAGATTTCATCATCAATTTTTTTCAATGGATCTGTATTGTAATACATAGCTGAATTTTTTATACAGTGTCTACAAAAATGTATGGAAAAAACTAGTGGTACGTATTCAAAAAATTAAAGCCGATGATGAAATCGATACATTGCAAATTGATTTATATCAGCTAAAAAATATGAAACAGTCTTGAAAGTTCCTTTGCTTTTTTTATACCATTCAGTTGGAGGCGGTAAAGCCAAAATCGACAGATTAGCCCGATGACGACATGCTTAAATGTTAATACTTCATTGTGGGATTCCCAAAATCACTTTGAAGATCAACGTGAAGAGGTTACAATTAAACTGGAACTGAGTATCTGAAGCCTAAATTTGATCGTAGATAAATTGACGCACATTATATAGAACTTGTCCTTCAAAGATGAGGTAGTCGCCTACGAAGAGTATTTGTTACACCTTGAACAAGATCTCGGCCAGGGTGCCCAAAGAAATATTTCAGAGATGTCGTCGAACGAAGTAAAAGAAAGAAAACCCAAGCATTATGTAATGAACTGTGAAGAGTTAACCTTCGCTAACTTATATAAAATTGCAAAATGCAAAAAAGATAGTTTTTTATCGACCTTTTTTGGGTATTTGTTACCTTCCACAATCTGAAATATATAAAAAACCTTATTGGAGAACTTTATACAAGTGATAAAAAACTGATTTTTTTCTCCACAAAAAATGACTTTCGTTTAATAATCAAGATAGATGCTTCAAAAAGTATAAAAGGTTTACCACAATTTCCAACGCGTGCAAAAAGTATAGGAAATCGCTAACTACAAGTCACAAAAAGCAGATGCAGCAATTAACACTACTGAAAATGGTACAGGATAAACCTTAAATATAGTGCAACAAAAAAAATACAAGAGGCAGTTGGGACTCATACTTAATGTTTCTGAAGCTGGATTAGGAAACGCCAATGGTAATACATTTTTTATAGACCACGAACTCTCGCCTCGTATATGCCTGAAAATAATTTTGGAAGTAGTTGGTGGTCAGAAAAAAGAAACTGAAAATTCACATCCGTTAGTTCAGACTCAGCTTAACTATAGGTGGAACTATATCCTTGGAAACCAATGATACCTGTTTTTGAAAAAAGATCTCTTAGACATGATGTCGTAAGAGGCTACTGAGACTCGCGATGAAGTTTAGCAGAGAGACTTGTAATCGCGATATCATTATTACAGTACTATTAAGCTTCCATTCCGTCACAACTGACATAACGACAACTCTCAAAAGTCGAAACTTGTGCGACTAACGAGGTCTTATCGATCAACGTGTGTTTCCTAACACGAAATACTTTTGCTCGTCGAAGTACACTGTCAAATAGATTCATTTAAAAGCGAGGACCTTGTAGATGACTCTTCATATGAAGCGTGTTTGTTATCGTAAGAATGTTGATTGATTTATTCACCCCGTTATGAGTTGATTTAGATCTCAGTGACGGATTTTAGTGACAATTATCCCTATGTGCATTTATCCTAAGAATAATTAAAGATCATCGTTATTTTAGGGTCACCACTATATGTACAACGTAATGTTAACGTCTAATGGATGGCCAAAATCTCTTCCCGCGGGAAGGTTTCTCTTGGATGTGAAATTTATGTATAAAAATGTGATGATTATTCAAATCGAATGGTTTCTGGAAATAATAACTCTGTAATAAGAGTTCACACTTATGAATAATATGAATAATAAATTTCAAAAATTTGTGTAGAATATATTTTATTTTCATGCTGGAATATTTTTCATTTGACGGAGGAAGTGGAAGACATCCAATATTGAGGCAAAGGTAAAATGGACTTGAGCAGGACACCGAATGACGAAAATTTTGTTTTGGTAGGACCGTAAAGATGATGTATAAAACACCGATATCGGTTTTTGAGGAACCTTGCACAAATATATCTGTTATTGGGTGTGATTCAATGTTCGTAAAGGTGTTAACCAGAAGGTTGCTGCTTTAAGATGTATATATTTTCATTCGTATATGCCTGCCAGAAAATAACTACTTCACGGCTAATACCACGATGGACATTGAATTATATCCGACGAACGTTTATGCAAGATGCCTCACAGACAGTGGAGGATACAGAAAATCATTTGAGGGGGGGAACAGTTTACAACCCAGAGTACGTGGTTGAGTCCTTGGAGGTTTTTTTTATTGATGTTCAGTAGTATGCATTCAAGAACAAACATTTGAAAAAAAATGCTTAGTTTTGAATATTGTATTACAACTAACAATAGAAATGTATATCAAGAATATATGAAAAGTTTTTCAGGTACAAGCATAATGAACTAAAAAGTAGATTATAATGACTTTTTAATAATAAAAGTAATCAATGGTCTAACATAATAATATTTTTATAATTTAAATATAATATTTCTGATATGTAAATTTTTTATAGCACCAGAGATAATTTTCTCTTGTGCTTTCTTATGTATTCGTCCATGACTTTTTCAGTCTTCATTTAGTCTCTCTTCAGTCATTGTGTTGCATTGATGAACTTATAACATCAAATAGAAATACACATATTCTTACGAAACAGGTATCTACATATAAGGACTTAACAAAAAATAAATAATAATTGCACAAAGAAACTTTCCCTCGATTATCTTGAAGGTGCGATTTTATTCCATCCTTTTCATAAAAAAAGACGATGCTTCTCCACTCTCACATCCATGTATTTTGTTTGGAGTTTGATGCTGAGGGTAAAGTTACTCCAAATACCTCAGCCAACACTACTACACTAATCAATAGAGTGTAGGAAAGCAAATACATTACTTCCTCTACCTTCCGGTGAACTAGCAATGGCTTCGAGGACAGTAGGGAGTGCAGGAAGGTGTTCCATGAACGTCAACACGGCTTCGTGCCTTTCTTGTTTTCCACAGTTTGTTTAAAAGCCATGTTTTGCTGACTTGAGGTCATAGTTTACTAGCATCTCTTCTCAAAAAGCTTCGAATCTTGCAGCGGAGTAACGGAAAAAATTGCCAGAGAAGCAGGGCCGTCGCCATGGGGTGAATGAGGGTATCCTCCCCACCTGCTTTTTCGACTTGGGAAGAATTTGAAAAAAAGTTGGGAAATTTTCGGCCGTGAAGATAGAAAAAAATAATAGTAACAAAATGAATAAAAATTTAAAAAATAAAAATGAGAGAAAAGAAAGGGAGAGGTAATAAGAAAAGAGAAAGAACCAGGAGAAGGTTGGGATTTCCCAACATGCATAACGTGGAGATCCCATACTTTGAAATTCTGGGTTTTTTGAAAACTTCAAAAAAATTTAATTTTTCCCAAGTAACAGTCCTGAACACTCCACAAATTTTGAAGTGACAATTTTACAAAAATCCCAACTTTTCGCTGTTTATTCGACTTGGAAAAGTTGGGAAATTTCGGGCGGTGAAGATAGAAAAAATAATAGAAGAAAACAATAAGCACAATATTATTTAAGTGTTATTTCCTTTCATTTGTATTAAATATTCCTATACATGATGGACATGGTGGAAGACCAAGTACCTTTGTCCAAAGTAGTAAAATTCCCATTATTATTTTTATAATTATCAAAATTTTTATTTGTTTGTGCACACCCTAACAGGCATAAGCATTCAGCCAATTTTTTGGATAGCTAAGGAAAAAAATTGATATATTATAGTAGTAACTAATCTCTCGGCTTTCATTTTTTCAAAAGTTGGGAAATTTTGCTGGTGGGGTTGAGAAAATTCGGATTCCCTCTCCTCCTGGTTTTTCTTTTCGATAAGGCCCTGCAGGGAAGATATAACTCCCATGTCATTTCTGATGCTAGCAAAAGAACGAGCTTATCGAATGTTTGAAAGTGACTGACAATGTTTCATGGTGAATTTCATTAGTTCGGACTTCCACTGTCTAATATTATATAAAAGGCACTAATACAAATGAAAAATTAAAAACAATATCTGAAAATGACAATTATAACAAAAAATCCCGACAGATGTCAAAGAAGTAATGAAATAAGCTATCAAAAAAGGAATAACTGCGAATATATTCGAATTTTTTATCCATTTCTGAAGACGGAGGCAGATTTTGACCTCCGAAACGTAAAAGATTGTGGAAGGTAACAATTACCCAAAAAAAAGGTCGATAAAAAACTGATTTTTCCCTCCACAAAAAATGATTTTCGTTGAATATAGTACTCCAACCTTTTGAGAAGCAGCCTTTGCAATTCCAGCGATACGATTGTGGAATCAATAAAGTCGCTCCGGAACGCCAATTAATTTTTGTTGTTTCATAATTTCATGATTTGTATTACTTTCTTCTTTAATATAATCCTGGGGAAACGAAAAAAATTGATTTGTCTGTCTTTGAATAATTGAAAATTTTTGAAATGGTCCGCAAAATCACCAAATACGCCGATTTTGGACTGTTGCGTATGGATTCGTGGAGTATAAAGAATGCATCACACAACCGTAATGCATTTAAGAACGTATGGATAAACTAAGAGGTGCTTGCAACGAAATTACTGAATACTATAGTAGGCACAAAATTCTCAGAAATGACTGACGTCATGAAGAAAAATGATGATAAAATATATAGAATCACAACTACATTAGGGTAAACTGGAGTTTTTGATGAATTTTTTTATTGAAGTTCAGATATTCATCGTTTTTGTCCGCAGATTCCCACAAAATAAAATTAAACTGCTCATCACACAAGTAGGGCTGATCCGATTTTCAAAAATGAAATAGCGTTGGATATAGACCTAAAATATCTGTCAAACGTAGTATTATCTTTTTTCATAAAAAAAATTGCGCCCTCTCGGTAATGAGTGACACGCTACTGGTTTTCTTGTTGAAAAATACTGTAAACGATGGCTTTTCACTTAAACTTCATTCAACCTTGATATTTTAGGTGGGCAGAGAACATTATATGTCGAAAACTATAGCCACCCATTATTTCAAAGTTCATATGTAGTGAACATCTAACTCACTTTAGCATTGATAATAGCCCACTATCGTTTCAACTTTTTTTCTGTATGAAATAACCGATCCAACGAAATCGTCAAAGGATTGCTTTTGTTATCACTCCCGCATTAGATTATTAGATCGTGACAACCACGTATATATCTTATCTATGATGTAGATAAGGAGATCGTTATGAGATGGAAGTCTGTAGTGTAAGATTGTTTGATCTGGGTGTGAATATACTATTTGTTACAAGTTGGATTATCGACAACCATACCAATATCGAATTATATATTCATAAACAATAGTCAAGTATGAAGAAAAATGGATAGGTCGCGGAAAACAACGATACGGATTACGGTGGTCGGAGATGGTGCTACAGGAAAGACCAGTATGTTGATTGCTTACAAAGACAAAAAATTCGACGACAGATATCAACCCACTGTGTAAGTACGTGTTATAGACGGTTATAATGATGAAAATTTTATCTTTCGAGAATCCAGTTGGACTTGAAGTTGAAATTCGACGATATTGTATAATATTGCCAAACATCACCCATTTGTTCAAAAATTTGGATTTGATCTCTACTTAACCTGTTGTTCATAAGCTACGCTGCTACAGGGGTTGATTTTATCCTAGGGGCAGAACCCATCCCTTTTAGGAGGTTTCAATTTTAGGTTTATTCAAGTATTCCATGTACAAAAAAAATATCACAGTTTTTTTTTTACAAAATGGGGTTAGATTTGCTCTCTGAGTAAAACATAACTAGGCATAATTGCCTGAGTGTGTTTTATCCAGGGCTTCTCTAAAAAAAACTAATTATCTTGAAAATTTTGGCGGGCAAAGATTTACAAGATAAAAAAATATATATAAATAAGGAAGGTAATTAACTCTTATGTGACGCATAACTTCAAAACACCTGTATATTTAATGTGTGCACGTATTTTTACAAAAATTCTGAAAGATATTCGACGATTTGTAGAGGACAGGGATAGCAGCAAATGGTGGGTGTATTTACTATCGTTGTATTTTATAGAAAATTTCCTTGTTTTTCAAGATATTGTTCTTTATTTCAGTTTTAAAATTTCTTAGTTTGTCAATTTCATTAAATGTACTGATATTTCATTGTAAAATTTTGGACCGAAAAATAGAAACGTTCTCTGTACCTATTGCTGATTCTTCATTACTAGTTTGCCTGGTTGGTTGGACAAATCTGCTTCGAAGATAGTATTTAGTTGTGTGAACTTGAATTATACATTGATGAACATACAAAAGACTGATTGGTAGGATTTTTGTTTCTTCATAAAGTAATTTGTGGAATACTGTTTCTTTTTTCTGAATATGATTTTTATGATGGAATTTTCTATGATATGTAGAGGACGTAAGTTGTTAACGAAGGCTCCTCCCCATATTATAATACTGTATCTTAGAATGGATTCTACTAGGGAAGTATAAAGCATTAGTAGGTTTTTGCGTGAGAGGATATCTCTTAAAGTATAAAATCTGTGCAGTAATGCTGGGCAGGTACATGTATTTGTGTCCGTGCAAGTTGTTTTGTGAAGGTTTATAGAATAATATGTAGTGGCTTGTGTATCAACCGTAGCTGTAAAAGGTATGGATTTAGTTTTATCAGGTTCACCTTGTTTTTGTATCTCAAACAGGCCAGAAATAAAGATTTTATGATCGTATCTGCTTTCAAATATAAAATATCAGTATCGTTCAATCATTCGATAATATTATTTTCTGTCTTTTTTTAATCGAAATCAATTATATGTGTCTGAAAATGTAGATACCCTTTTAGAAATTAATTGACACCAGTTTCAGAGTTAGGAGTCAAATCTCACACAGTTTGTTTTATTTAAATTTAAAGAAAAGAAGCGCTTAATAAAATACCCTATAGTTACTTGTAATGCAATGTTTGGAACCTTAGGTGTAGTAAAAGAAGGAGTAGTAAAAGCAGTAGGAAAAGAATGAACGAAATCTCGACTTCTAAAAACGATGAAAACCAAGGTTAATATATCTCAGTTCCATACCACTCTGTCTTCAAATTTTTCCATGCAGAAATTCGCCATTATTGGGCTAATTGGACTCCATTAACTTGTTCATAAAAGGTTTTATTCTATTCTGAAGAAGAAGAAAATCAACACCGTCTTCAAACCAACTAAGAAGATATCTGAGATCAGCAAGAGACAGCAGAAATCCACTCAAATCGGTTGGAGTTTACAGGATTCCATGTAACTGTGGTAAAGTCTATATCGGTCACACGAAAAGAAGCATTGGTATCGTCGAAGTAACTGGTATTGTGCATACTCAAAGTGTCGGCGCCCTCAAAAGCCAAAAAAACCAATACAAAGAGATGAAGCCGCTGCCAACTAGTCCACGTGGACTGAAGAATTGGCGGTTCGTATTGGATGATTTTTATATAAGAATCTACGTCTCAAGTTTGGTTTCAAAGGAGACAAACTATTACAAGCAACATCAGATTTGACCGAAATTCCATTCCCAACTGTACGTAAAATAGTCAAAAACAAACCTTATGAACGTAAGACGCGATGTGATACGGGATTACCAAAACAATATACGACTGTAACAAAAGCAATGGGATTCCTACAACTGAAATCATAAGTGAGAAATTGAATACTTTCAGCCACAACGTGAGCTGCTGTGACAAAACTATCCAGAATTGGATAAAGAAACTAGGATTTAGATTCAAAATAATAAACAAACGTCAAGCAGTTATGGAAAGCAGATGAATAGTGGAATTGCGTAACAAATACTCAGAACAAATAACTAAATATAGACAAGAACACCGGCAAATTTTCAATTCGGACGAATCTTGGTAGGATACTCACGACACAGTTACGAAAGGGTGGACTTATGGTTCGAGAATGTGTACGCCTAACATACCTGCAAACAAAGGCTCGTGCATTGCGGAGAAATTGAAGGATGGGTTCCGAATTCTTTGAAATTATGTGAAAAAAAACTTGAGGACTGCAAATGTTGACTATCATAAGAACATGGAAGCTAATATTCTCGAGGAATGGTTTAAAAACACATTGATCCCAAATTTGGATGCGAATAGTGTGATAGTTCTTGACAACGCAGACTACCTAGCCTATAGTTAGTTAACATTTCTGTATCTTCAATACTTGAAACTTCAACCTTGGTAAATGCTTAGTGAAGACGACCCCGTATACAGAAACGAATCAATCGTTGAGGTTTCCCTTAACTTCGTAGAACTCATTTTCTACCGCATCTTTGTATAAGCGTGTCTCTATCAAAACCCATACACCCGAATTAAGTTGATTAGATATTGAAATGAACGCCTGGGGGTGTGAAACGAGACCTGGCTAATGCTAATTGAGTTTGTTTACAGAATAGACTGTTAACATCGACTGCTGCGCCATCAAAGACCGTCCGTTATACCGAAGGTATATTGCAATTATTCCGCTTCGACGAGACAATGCTCGTTCTTGATATACAGTTCTGGTTTCGGCTATATTACGCAACACATGACTTGTTTCTAATGGGCTCATTATTTTCTCCTTTTTGGCTTATATTGTCTTCGCAACTTGATACAGCAGACGTTATTGTATAATGGATCCGGCCAAATTGAGTTCGACTTCGATACTTAATCAATGTGGGATGAGACGACCATTCAAGTGAATCCTGCTGATATATTGTTTTGCATATATTCTTAATTAGCCACTAGTAGATTCGACAAACAACTTCGAATAGCTTGTTCGCTTAACGAACTGGAAAAATCCTATACAATACAATACAATTTATTCACCAAATATACAAGTAAAGCTTGTACAACTATTGCTAACAGTAAATGGTGATGAATAAATATGAAGCGCCCTTGTGCATGGGCGAAAGCATTTTAAATTCTTGAGCGGTTTATAGAATTATAGTTTATAGAATATACAAGAAGATACATAGGTATAGATAACAGAAGAAACGTAACATAGATATTACAAACAAGAAAGCTATGTTGTCAGCGGATGTTTCTGCAATTCTGGAACTCTTAGATACCAGTCGAGATGATGGTAAACGACCAGATGATATGTCTCTCATACCATGGAAATACGGTAAACCTGTAGTATGGGACTTCACTTACGTTGACACGGTCGCGGCTTGCCATCTAGCCGAAAGTTCCAAGTCTGCTGGAACTGCAACATTGTCTGGCTTGAAATTGAAACGAAAAAAATACCAAAATCTTGATAACAACAATCTGTTTCATCCAGTAGCAGTTGAAACTTTTGGTGTTTATAGCCCGGAGTCTGTTATTCGTTCATGAACTCGGAAGGAGAATAGGCCAAGCAACGAAAGATCACCGTTCTACCTCTTTTTTGATACTTTATAAATACGTTTCTTTGGAATACAATTGAAAAATCAAACTACAAAAATGATGCATTAGAAATGTTGCATGGAAATACAAGTTATGTTCAAAAAATTAGGAACATTTTCGTTTTTCCAAAAAATATTTATTCATTCATCGATTTCTATTTTGTCCCTTTCGAAGTAGTCCCTCTCAGATAACACTTTTCCCAAAGTTCTTTTCAATCTTCGTAGCAGCTCTGATATATCCTTGAGCTCTCTCGGTGATTCGGTTTTTATCCTCCACAATCGTCGCAAAATGCTTTCCTTCCATCAGTCTCTTCAATATTGGCAAGCAGAAAAAGTCGCAGTGAGCCAAATCTGGTGAATATGGTGGCTGAGGCATGATTGCGGCCATGATCGTGATGCAAAAGACATGTACTGTTTGTCCACAGTACTTGACGGCGCATAACTTCAAGATAATACTCGTTATTGGCTCCCCTGGACTTTGGTTTCGATATCATAACCGTATATCCATGATTCGTCACCAGTTATGACCCTTTTAAGCAATTCTGGATCGATGTCATTCGAATAATTCCTGAGCGATTCTCATGTGACGGTTTTTTTGGTCAAAATTCAGCATTTTTGAAACGAACTTTGTTACCACACGCTTCATGCCCAAAAATGTCATGGCATGAGCCAATAGACAAGATAAGATATATATTTCATCTTTTTGATTAGGTACACATGGTATACATAAGACAGGTCAATATAAAAAAACATAAAAGCTGAAAATCGAAGATTATTATAGAAACATATATAAACACAGTCACATTAATTTCAAAAGTAATATAAAAAGAAAAACATAACTCACTTTTTTTTATGATTTAAAAATTCACTAAGGGCATGAAAATTGTTTTCCAATATGAAAATGTCTTCAATTGTTTTTTATACTTTCTGTGATTGGGAATATCTTTAATTTTTCCTGGAAGGTGGTTGAAAGCCATTACCCCGGCATATCTTGGCGATTTTTTGCATTCCGTAAGATTACATTTTCTAACATGAATTTCATGGTTTTGTCTTGTGGGGTATTCATGTATTTCGTGAGATCCAGTGAAATATTACAAATTTGAGTGGATAAAAAGCAGTAATTTATATAGATAGATACCAAATACCGTCAGAATTTTATTTTTGAAAAAATACTTCTCTACATGATTCGTTTTATTTTAGATCGAAGATTAATCTTACAAATCTTTTTTGGATAATAAAAACTCTTACTTCTTCCACTGATAGTCCCCAAACCGTTATTTTCATACACAGAGTTGAATATACGAGAGAGTAATACAAATCTAGCAAATACCCTTTATCGAAATTATTTTTCAGAGTTGCAAATGCAAAGAACGTTTTACTGAGTTGTTTGCAGAGGAATTCTATGTGTTTTTTGAAGTTAAGTTTGCTGTCTAGTTGTATTCTTAAAAAGTGTAAGAGGTGAGGTTGAGATATGCCGACATCCCCAGCAACTTCCCTATTAGTGAATCGCTAATTCTCCATAACAATTTCCTTCAATTTCTCAGCATTTTCATTGGTTGTTGATGTGCTGGGGCTTCCAGTAGGAGCGCCGTCATTGACATCCTGTCGACTTTCTATGAAAAGCTTGTACCACTTGTAGACATTTTTGTGAATCAAAGTACAATCGCCGTATACTACTGTCAACTCTTCAAGTGGTTTTGAACACTCAATTCCATTTTTCACACAAAAATATGTTTGAGAAGAGTATACTAATATAAAAAAACACTAATCGAGCCTGCTCAGCCTGTTAAATTTGAACATTTACCTTATATTTTGAACAGACCTCGTAATCTCTGGAGAAAGAAATTAGAAATCAGCAATTTCAAAAGCTGGGCCGTCTCAAAAAAAATCGGACAATAAAAATTTGAATATTTCATCACGCTCGGCCAGAATAGAGAAATGGCATAATCAACTATCCAGCAATATATTAAGTCATACCACCGGGCTAGCCCGTAGGTACATTTAGTATTCAAATTAAGAGATGGTATCAGATGACTGGAGTTCCGCCCTAATTGCTCTCCATCGATGCGATACCCTTTGTACAGCGGTATGGGATATGGAAACAAACGCAACACATCCATTATGGAATATGGCAGCTTTTGTTCGCATTTTCCATCTACCCCGCCCTTTGAAATGATACTGGCCCCAGATAATAGTGCTGGTACCACTCCGTATAATAATACCTAGTGAGGTGTATCTTGGACCCATATCGCGCAATTCTAAAGAGGAGGCCGTGATGCTGATACGGAATTGAAATACATACCATCTGATTAGGGCCGAATTCGCTTGATCAAAAAGAGCTGTATCGCTGATTACTGTTATTTCAGAATTTAGTTCCACTTTTTCTATGGACTCCCGATAAGATTGTTATTGTGTACTGCTGTTGTTGCAGTTGGTGTAGTTTTCGAGGGGTGAAATAAATCATTAAAATTAGTTCATCAAGTCGTTCAAACAAGTCGACAAAACAAACAGAACAATTGCAAATTCTTTCATGTCATACCACATTCATTCATTTATAAATATACACGGGCAAGCCCAATTTAAATAAAAGTATTACAGTATGGGTATATTAGTGGAGGTAATGTAATGGATTGAAAGTCAATTATGAGATTTATAGTTTCAAAATAGTAAGATGACATTTAGATCAATTAGGGAAATACACAACGGCGATGGTATGAGAATAAAATAATCAACCTAGACAGTTTTCAAGAAATTATCTGGGAACAGTTAAAAAGTTCAAAATTATAATTCTCTGAGATTTCAAAATGATTGAAGTGAATTGAACTCTTTAAAACTGTGATGAGTGAATTGAATAAAAGTCGTTTAAACTGTAAGAAATGATATTGACAAAGACAGTGTCTCTGGAGATCATTTTGAAGCACATTATCTAAGTAGTGTCTTTTGGTGTTATGACTATGAGAAGTCAGAAAACATATATATGTTTTTGAAAACATAACTCATTTATAAATAGAGATAGTACATTTCATCTATAAATGTCCCTACATGAACGTCTGAAATTAATATTCAGGATTATGCGCAGTAATTTTTTCAGAATTCGGCAAACGCGAATAATGCACTAAGGGTCAAAATATTCGACATTGGTTCCAATTTAATTGAGACTGAGATTGATGAACGTTGGATGTGTCAACTACACTGAAATGAGCGTCAGGTTGACATTTTTCACATTTTTCATTTTATTACTAAGTCTCTTTTACGAGTAAAAAGTCTTGAATCTTAATATATAGTTTGATCAGTAAAGACAGCATCATATGGGTTTTTTATCAATAGAAGAAGTTCCAGTTTGGAGTCGATTTCTGCTTCGATTGACGTGAAAAATAACGATAAAAAGGATTCAGATTCGCATTGTCTGTCAATTTTTCCCAAAGCATCTGAGATAGTTATGAGAAAAAGTAATTTCAAATGCTATTATCAGCTGTGTGAAAAATTTCGCCTGATAAGCTAATTTTTATATTTATCCATGTTTTGTAAATTGCATTAGTGTTTCAAAAACTCAAATGAATCTAAATTTAAGTCCGTAGTTTTGACAATGCTTCAGCCATATTTTTTTTCTGATTTTCACAGCATCCAAATAGGACTAATAAAATTTGGTCACATGTAATGCAATTTTATTCATTTTTGACCCTCTATTTCGTAACTTCATGAAATATCTTTTTTGAAACCGCGGTTTTTGTATCTACTAATGATATGATTATAATCAATACGTAGTATAAAACAAAGTCGCTTCCCGTTGTCTGTCCTATGTATGCTTAGATCTTCAAAACTACGCAACGGATTCTGATGAGGGTTTTTTAATAGATAGAGTGATCCAAGAGGAAGATTTATATGTATATAACATGCATAATATAGTAATTCTAATGTGATGTCGTAAATAATCCCTTTTTTGCGCTTACATTACAAAATAATGTACTGTAGTATTGTAAACCTTAAAAGAGTCTACAAAAACGTCCGTATTGGTATATGTTTATCTCTAAGGGATAACTCACAATAACCATGTTTTATTCTTTACTTTTTAATGGCTTATTCACGAAGCGATTTCAAGCAATACAGCAATAATCTGTATCCAATTAGAATACAGATACATTGTGCATTCAATATAGATCAGTATGGCCCTCTACAGCATATAATTCTAATAAATATTTTCATAGATAATACAGCAGTGAAACGCAGGGACATAGCGGGTCGCTAGTATAAATATAAAATATTCATTTTCCACTTGATAAAAATGCAGATTTTCTAATTTTTTGGGTTATATAATTGCATCTTTCCTATAGAAATCTTCAATTTTATTTGAAAGATCTTACGAATTGATTTGAACACCCATATATTTGAAGAAATTTCCATATTTCAGTGTACCCAACAAAACCATGTCAAGGCATGGGGAAGTACGTGAATAACACCGTTAGTGAAGCTACCACGAAATTGAATTGTCTAAAACTGAGGCCTAGTTTACATACGAGATTCCTCCCCACTGGCATGTTCTAACAACATTAAAACTCTATCAAGATAATCATTTCCTCGATTCACAGTTTGCTCCAATATGTATTAAAACGTGTATTTGCATATTAGGCCAGTCAACTAGGAATTATCATACTTCAAGTATACATTTCGGTTGAAAGGGGTGTATTTCTAGGAGAGATTGATTTTTGGAAAGGAAGGATTTGGTTTCCTACTTCTAAGGAAGTAACTTTCATATGAACATTGAATTACACGAGAAAAAAAATCAGATTAATCAGTTTTGTATGTACACGTAAGTATACTAATAAATTGATGGATGTAGCCGTTACTACATGGTAGATCGTCATAAAAAATCAGAACTAAACCTTTCAATGGTTTACACCACTTGTATTTGTATTTAACGATACTGCAATTTCGTCCTAAAGCGACATTTTCAAAGGAATACAATAAACTGAAATAATCAACAATGTACACCCCATATACACCACTGTATGTAATAATTGACTGTCCTTAATTACTTTAATACCTGAATGTTGTTTACCTGTGACAATGTAGGTATGTAAATCTGAAAACCGGCAAGTAGACCGGGTCAATTTGTTCATTTATAGGTTACATCCGCAATGCTTATGTTTTTGGGTTTCCAAGGATTCCAAATAATTGAGTTTCAAACCCTTGCTTGCAGAGTGTAAAATTTCTGTTTCGTTTAGATTTGGGAACTTGCGGTTGCTCTCCAAGGAATAGTTTGAAAATGTCGAATCATTTTTACCTAGTCAGAAGGACTTTTCATGTTCAACATGGCGTTTTGAGCAAGTTCGGCCACATTGTTCCACATAAACACTCCGGATACTTAAGATTATAAACTCCAGATTTCTCCATTTTGCCCTCTTTATCTTTGGCATTGAAAAAGGAATTAGATAACCTGGCATGTGGCCTCAATGCCACTTCCACATTGTTTCTTCTGGAAAATCCCGCAATTGTCTTTGTTCTCTCACCAAAATATGACAAAGTACAAATTTCTTGATTTTTGGTAGTTTGATCTGGAGGTATATTAATCTGTGTGTAAATTTGAAGCTTCGTCGAGAGAGAAAGAATCACTTGAGATTGTTATGTCTGCTCAGCTCGGTTTCCTCAATTCAATGCCTTTGTAGACAACAATTGAAAGAAATGAAAATGGGAATGTATGTTTTGTAATGGTATTCGAAATTCGATGATGTATACGTTTGTAGCAGCGCTAAATATCTTCAGATACGATTAGGGAAAAAAGATATATGCTTTCCTTGTAGACTATATACAGTGTGTCAATTTTAGAACCTACAATGGGCTATATCTCACGAACAAAAGCTGATATCGAAAAATGCTTGAAACCGGTTCTAGGATAGTAAGGGGGAACTAAAGTGACATGAAAGAGAACTCACCCCCATCAACCCCCTAGGCCCCACCCATCAAAACACAAAAAGTTTAAATGCAAACCCCTACTTGTCATACATCATTGAAAAGACTATAAAAATGCTATCCAATGGTATGAGTAATAATTGTACAGGGTGAAGGAATAATTGTTCATTTTTTTTTCATCAAACCTAATTTTTTTTCTACACAGTTTCTACAAAGTCAATGAAAACTAGGATTTTTTTATATTCATTGTAATTCATATACAATAAGGATACAATTATTTGAACTTTCATAGCTTCCGAGGGTAATGCTAAACTAAACTTTTTTTTTCATAAACTACAGTTTAATTCATGAAATTAATGTGGATCTTCATCAAGTAACGGCCGAATCAATCATAAAGCTAAAATAAACATTTCGTCAACAATTATTCAATTAAAGTCATAACAGCTGAATACTGGCAAAAATAGTTTCCTTAAAAGCAGGCGATGATGCATATCTAAAAAATAAGTCATTCGTTGAAAGTGCAACGTAACCCTGACTGTCAAAAACCCAACTGAAAAGAACTTCAAATGTGGCCTTCATTGTTATTTCATATAAACCGGATTATAAGAGTAGATGTTATCATTCTCTTATAAACTGACAAGATGACAATGCAGTCTGTGGTGAGGCCGGGGTTGAGAAAAACAAACTAGGATCGCTGGCGCCAAACTTCCGCCAGTGCTGCCAACATATGTGAAATGTCACTGCAGCACCGGAGTAGGTAAAATAAAACTGCCCCTCATTGAATTACTAAACACACAAAAATATGTTCTTTTCTATTATTTAAATAAACACACTCTTAAAGCGTTCTCAAATAAGTTTGAGAAAGTTCAAGGGTTCCCTTTCGTGCAAATATTTTAGTAGAATGTTGAAGCTTTGTAATGCTATACTTGACCTAGACACGTCAAAACATCAGTTTGTGTGAACAGATGCTTTTTCGGGGAGAGCACATTTCTCTACGTTTTGTATCAAATGCGACAAATAAAATTATTACTACTTCGAATCAATACAGGGTGATACAACTGACAAAGGCGATGAGTTCATATAGCTGTATTGTCTTTTTTTGGAACAATTGTGATTGTTCTTTCAATTGACTGAATCCAAGTTTCTAAAAATGAAAAACTGTTCTGGCTTTCTCTCCACCAACAATCAATAACAACTGAGACCTAAAACTGACTAATAAATCTATACAATCAATATTTATGAAATTTAATGAATAAAATGTGAGTGGCAAATCAAATAGATAGAAAGATTCAAAAGGAAGAGTATTTAATAATAATGATAATACTAATCGTCTTTATTATTTTCAAATGAATATGTAGGTACAAAAAAAGAACATATAATAAACCGTATTAATGAGTTTTAACATGCTTCATTAAAATTATTTTAGTGTCAATGCTATTCTGTTCAGTTAACTAGTTTAGTGATCCAATAATGCTTCTGAAAGAGGGGGTTGTTTGGGTAACAGAATCAATTTTTTCTTTAAAAACAATTGTATTCTTGCCGACGTTTTGAATTTGATTAAATTCTTCTTCAGGGCTCTGTAACAATGAATTTTCATGAATATACCTTCCACAAAACTTATTTCAATTTCACAAGAAATAATGAGTTATCATTTAAATTACTCACCGAAAAGTAGTTTTTTCGTGTTGATGATAATACTATTTTAAAAATCATCAGACATATTAGATACGTATTTGAAAAATGAAAATAAAAAACACATTGCAAACAACAAATTTTCGAGACAACACCAAAACAAAAACGACATGAAACAAACGAATAGCTTTATCTCTGATTCTGATAAGGTGGTATCTGTTTTTTAATCAATGACAGAAAGAAAAAGAAAAATTTACACTTTTTCCATTCTTTTTTTTTCTGCCATTGATTAAAAAACAGACACCACCGTATCAGAATAACAGATAACGCCATTCGTTTGTTTCATGTCATTTTGTGTTGGTATTGTCTCGGAAATTTTGGTTGTTTGCATTGTTTTTTATGTTTTTTCAATATGTATCTAATGTGTCTGATGGTTTTTGAAATAGTTATATTATCAACACGAAAAAACTACTTTTCGGTGACTAATTTAATTAAAAACCCATTATTTCTTGTGAAATTGAAATAAGTTTTGTGGAAGGTGTATTCATGAAAATTTATTGTTAGAGCCCTGAAGAAGAATTTAATTAAATTCGAAACATCGGCGAGAATATAATTATTTTTTTAAGAAAAAAATGATTCTGTTACCCAACCAACCCCCTTTTTCAGAATAATAACAACAGCGAATAAACTAAATAGAATATCAATTTTCGACCGTTTATTATAACTAATCCGATGTCCGTGGTCTGGAAAATAAAATGATTTCAAAAAATGAACACACGAAACACCTTGAACTATAAAAAACAGTGCAGGAATGAAAATATTTTTTCAGAATAGTATTGGAATTGTGAATGGAATACCATTCGCTCCAACTATAGAACCAGTACACGAAGATGCTTTCATATCAAAAAAAAGTCACCAACTACTAGAAGAAAAACAATACTTGAATGTTCCATACATCATCGGATTCAATACTGAAGAAATTTCGATACTGAAACCAGGTAAGTTCATGATTTGATGATTATGAAATGAAAAAAACTATCCATTGCAGCACTAACTATGGCTCTTCCATTCTTACGAATATACGATATCGATCCAAGGATAATTGCTCCGAGTGGCACTGATAAAGGAAATGTAGAAGAGGTCGGAAATGAAATAAAGAGATTCTATTTTGGTAACAATCAGTTCATCTCTGATCAGTATTTAGAGGTGAGAACCAAATTCGACATCACTTTGAAACATCAGTAGATTAGACAGTCGATTGGTGATATTCTATGGAAAACTTTGAAATTTTCATCATTCCTGAAACATTTGTAAAAAATACAACTTCAGAATTCGGAAATATTTTTTACATCCTTTGAAACATATGGAAAAGTTGGCTTTCTACCTCATGGTCACAATTTGTCAGAGTTAGGACATTTTGTTTCTTATTATCCACCTCATCTGGAATTTTTCAATCGGGGAAATGACCTTTCTTTGTAGTTTTCTTCTGTATACACCAGGATCAAGAATTGCTAATACTTTAGCACTTATTTTCCATTTTCAATACCAAATTTCCAATCATATGTACAGATTGGGCTAAATTGGATACTTTTAAAGGAAAACAGCTATTCTCAAACTAGACAGATGAAAGCTGAAATTTTATGACAAACTTAATGGTGAAAACCGCATATCAAAATACAGAGTGTAACTAAATAAGTGTAAATCATTCAAGGAGGTGATTCCTCATCGAAAAAAAGATAGGATCTTTCATATGAAGAAATTTCATTGGAGCATCCCTTGTTAAGATACAGCCCCTTAAAGGGGGGTAGT
>WOGO01000743.1:0-21191 GCA_015342085.1 Leptinotarsa defecta | reverse complement strand
AATAGTTGAAGGTCTTTTGAATTTTGTAACTCATCATGGGTTACCTCTAAAAATCACAAGTGATAGCGGTACGGAGTTAAAAAATCAAGATTTAGAAAATTTCTGCTCTCTTCACCGTATTCAACTCAATTTCACCACAGCGAAGAATGGCTACTCAAATTCCCCAGTAGAACGTTTTCATTCTACCTTAATTGAACATTAAGCGAATAAAATAAAAATCTCATCCCAGATCAATTGATAAAATACACTATATTGAGCTATAGTAACTCTATACATAGTGTAACCAAATTCACTCCATTTGAAGTTCTCAAATTACATGTTGACGACTATAACCCTTTGGATATGAACGATAACGTTAATATATCGAACTATGTTCAAAATCACAAAGTTAGCAAAAATATGTACGAAAATATACAAAGAGCAAATCAAACAACTAAATTAGAAAAAGTAATAACCAGAGCAAATGTAAAGAGGTCAAATTCCCCACAATATACGGGTCGAAAAACAGTTTATATAAAAACTAAATCTCGAAACGAAACTGTCACATTTTGGAAATCAACGTGCAAGATCTCATTGTAGAATGAGTAACACAAGATGGAGCATTGATAATCCCTTTCAAAGAAGAGCGTCTTTATTCCCAATGTAAAACAGATCAATACCTAGAAATCAATTCTCCAGTATTGATCAGAATCCCATAATCATGCGAAATCCAAATTCATGATACAAAATATGTAAACGACATTCATATCCAGCAAAGAAAACCCATGATTTTACCCAAATTGGAAATGACGGACTTGAAAACTCTAAAAGTCTACGACATCCCGTATTTCACTAAAATCAACCTTGATGGGCTGTACCAAATCGACAGAATAGCCAATCAACTGAAGCCCATTCAATCGCAACAAAACCAAGGTCCTACAACACCTATTTTTGGGAGTGTAATATTTGTAATCATCGTCATGGAGATATTGCTCAGTCTGCCGAAATTGAAGCAGTATTTCCAGAAAATTTTCAAGAAAAACCAAAAAGCCATTGGATCTTCAGAAACCACAACTTCAAAAAATAACTCCGTTAATTTTTCAGTCTGAAATATCAGATATCAAGAAACGTGCCTTATCCACAGGAGCCCCAGACTTTGCAAACTCATTATATTTCAAATCTTTCAATAATTGTCTTTGTACTGCTATCGAAGAGAATAAACGCTTCCTCGAGTCTTATTTGAAATCATTTTTTTTTAACTAATTTTTTGAATTCCAATACATAATTAGCGGGAGACGAAGATGAAAGTCTACTAGCACTACTAGACTGAAAAAATTAAAAAACTTCTCAGGGATACAAAATGAGAGAGAACAGAAAGCAACACCTTACAACTTGCGGAAATCACTAAATTGAAGAATCAAATTGAGAAAAAGAAAAGATTATCACCAAACTGAAAAACAATAAGGCCCCAGATGAAAATAACATCAGCGCAGAAGTGTTGAAAAATGGTACGGCGACTTGTTGATGTTATAGAAGATCTATGGAACGACAAAAAAGTTGGCTGATAAGTGACACCAGGCTTTGATACTCCTTTTACTCAAAAGAGGGAAAGTAAGAAATACTATAACTACCAAGGCATAACATTGCTAGATGTAGTTTACAAAATTGTTATGAAGCTAATCAAGAAAAGTTTACAGGTAATGAAACAGGTTATTGAAAACTATGAGGTGGGTTTCAGGAAAGGAAAATCCATTGTAGACCAAATACATAACCTCGGGCAGATTCAAAAAGCGAGACAAGTATACCAGGTGAATATACAATGTACTGAGATATGGAATATACCCATTTCTCAAGAAAAACCGTACCTTAGGGACCTTATCTCCACTGTTCTGTTCAATTTTATCCTGAACCATCTAATAAAAACAGTGAACTACTACAGTGAACCAAGAAACCTATATTTAACGCAGCCGAAGCAAGTCCACTCAGGCATTACAAAAAAAGTTCCATGGAGAGGCAAGCCGACAGAGACCAAATATATGGAATTGGAAATAAGTCAAAAGACCAGAAAATGGGGACCGGGAAGGTGAGCAAAATATATCGATAGAGAGAGTCGGAAACCAGAAATATTACGTATCCATATTCCATGAAATTGGAAGAAATGAAAAGGAAATCAATCAGAGAATGTATATTCAGGGAAGATGATCAAGCTGTTGAAATCAAAAGTTCTTTCGAGAAAAGCTGAGACAAGAATTCATCCAACGGTTACTAGAGTTTTTTTGGGAGATTTCCATTTCTGTTATATCAAGATAGATAAGTAGAAATTCAGAAACCATTCTTAAAAAATCCACGACATGAAAAATGAGAATTAGAACTTTCTATGTTTTTTTACCACTTTTATTTGTAACTAACGTTACTGCAGTTTCATTCTATGAGGACATTTTCGAAATTGTACACTAAAGTAAAAAAGATTGATCACATTAGCCTTTTATTTGTAACTAATGTTACATCAGTTTCATTCTATGAGAATATTTTCGAAATTGTACACTGAACTAAAAATGATCGATCACATTAGCCTTTATATAACACCAGCAATTCTCAATTGCCATGATGATTTCCTACCACGTAGTAACGGCTACATCCATCAATTTATTAGAATCCACAACGTTTGAAAGATATCCTTTACATTCAGCTATCTTGAAACCTTCCTTCTCGATATCAAATCTTCCTCAATCTTGCTCAAGGGGAACGTGTCAGCCTATGGACAAGGAAATGTTCCGCCATTTTTTGTGGCTAATGATAAGAGCAGTCAAGGATATATTTGAAAGTGCTAGTATTTTTCGTGTGTACATGAAATTTTCAATCCTTGTTGGCGTTTGTTATAACTAGAACATCCAAGAATGGTAGCTTCTCGTTATTCCATACGTAAACTTTAAATTTGGAAATCTGTTGTTGCTCAACATTGATAACGGCTACGCAATAAGTGAGAAATGCTTGAAACTGTTGAAATCGGCACATGACAACAAGTTAATAGATACCTTCGAAAGTTGAGAAATCAAAATATGTGGAGACAGATTTTCGAAAAGTGACAAAGGTCCAATTCCTAACAGCCCTCTGTTCGTACTTTTACGAGGCTACAAATAAAAATCAGATAAAGATTATGTATCAATCAAATAGTAAAAAACACAATGTACTTATCAGGTATATATTTTATGACCCTCATTATCTGAGGTCATAATACGTTTAGATACCCATACATATATAAACATCAACATATCTGTTAAGAGTAATCTAAGTAATCTCCTGACAATGCTAACTTGGTTAGCCAAACGCTCGTCGAGAGGAGGAAAAGGTTTACTCGTCTTTTTTTTTTAATAGATTTATTTTTCACTCGTGGTCCCAATTCTATTCATCAATAAGTGAGCAATGTTGCCCAACAGGCCTCGAGACCTTTCAGTTGCACTTGACTGCAGTTTAGATTATATTCTATTCTGTTTCTGTTTCATTTTTAGTTGCGTAAGTTGCGTAATCCAACATTAGGGGTGATCATGATCAATTCTATTAATTCAAGGTATATCATTGAATCCTATTATAATTCAGTTAAGTGATCAGTCGCAACTAGGGAGAGAGAACTAGGGAGAATAACTAATAAATATTACTGGAGTTTTTTCCCCAACACCAAATCGTTATTTTTAACACCTCGACACGTGTTCTGATCACCAAGTGATCATCTTCAAAGAGGAAGAGGAAGATATTACTCCAGTAATATTCATTACTACACCAAAGGTTCCAAACAGTGCATCATAAGAGTAATAACAGTTACTCACAATCATTACAATCTAATTTGGTTAAACGTGGGTCGAAAAAAGTATCTTTCACAACAGTGGTTTTAGTTCTACTAATATGTGCATTTATAGACATATTTTCACAATGCTTACTTTGAAAATATCTTGTTACTAATAATCATACATTGATTTAAAAAACGTTTCTTCAATACTTTCTTCTCTTACACAGTAAATCTCTACACAGTGATCATAGTGAGCATACACAGTATATCATATTATATATATCAAATAATTTCAATTTTATAAAAAAAAGTGTGCCTTATATTGCCCCACAACAATATTATCCTGACGATGATAGTAATAATTTTTCATTACAGGTGTTCTACTACTCTACCAGCCTGTTTGTGAGTTCTGGTCTCCCTGAAGAGAGTGCCAAATTTGCCACAATAGGCATTGGATGCATTATGTTCATCATGACACTAATCTCAATTCCGCTTATGGATCGAATGGGAAGAAGGACGCTGCATCTCTACGGTCTTGGTGGCATGTTCATCTTCTCCATTTTCATCACGATCTCGTTTCTCATCAAGGTTTGTTGGCATATGCCAAAATAGGGTTTGGTTTGGTGGTGGGAGGCCTGTTAATGATAAATTCAATTAAATTCTCAATAACCGTGACTTCCAAAGTGAATGATACACGTTCCCGATAACTTCATTCATCGACCTTTTCCATAGTAGAAAAAGAAATATCACGAATAATAACTGATAACCTACCTTGAAATACAAATAAATCTATAATATCCATCAATTACCTTGTAACAACAAAAAACTTTGTTACCACATTGTTTAAGAAATTCTAGATTGAGTTAAAGAGCTTAAATCATTTGAAAGTTTCCCTACATAAAAATAAGTCGATATATTGAAAAACTGGGTTATTTTCAATGAAGTTTTAAACTTTCACGGTCGAAAGTGAACTTAGATTGTCTGGTCGGTAGCAGTGGACCAATGGAGGGACTGACTTTGAGTGGTACGTCCATAACTAGTATGAGCATTTTCAGCGGTAGACTTATTAACGAGTCTACCAACGAGGAGGTCGCAACTCATTGCTGCCAACAATCGCTGAAGATGCCCACTGTAGTTATGGGCGAAACGCTAGGAGTCAATCTCTATATTGGACCGCAGCCACCCAGCCCGGGTAACTTAAGTTTGAGTATTCCCGGGTTGATCCCATAAATTATTCCATTCTCATTTTGAAGCTCCTTCATGATAAGAAACGTTAAATTTATCTTCGAAAAATCGTTACCTTGATATTCAGCCAACACACAACATATCAAAAATATTGTATTGAGCTTACGGTGAAATGGAAGAGGAACATCAGATTTTTTATGTTATTTATGTAGATAGACATTAGTAATTTCATTGAAATTTGATGTAGGTACTCATTTGTATTCATAGGGGGTTGGAATAAAAATATGATTTTGGAGGCTTTTTGTCATCTCACTTCAATATTGTTGCAATGTCTTGAGAGTGGTTGCCTGATTAGTACGTTAACTTCTCCTAATGTTGTATTCTCAACGTTGAAGTTTGGTATCTAAACCTTGTCAAAGAAGGTTCACACTGTGATTTCCTATTTTCCTTTCCGCCTGGCCAACTTAGTTTCAAATGAATTTTCTGAAATTCCTGTCGTATTATAACGAAAAACTGTCTTTGTGAAAATTCCCAATATGGCTAATGTATTCAAAGTATTGTATCTATTATGATGAAAAATACTCTTGAAAATCAACATCAGTCCTATATTCATTTCTAAATTATTTACTCATTTCCTGTGGCTTTTTCAGATGGTTAAAAACTTCCCATCGCTGCATGGACGCTGAAATGGTCTCTGCAAAGTACAATAGTTAATAAGTTTGCTCTCTTCCAGGTGGGGTCTCAGAATCTAATAAGCCTTGTCGTGCTTGTCTGAGAAAGTACTATATACCTGTTTTTCTTCTTGGATGAATGTCCGAATTCTTATGCATTTCCCAAATACCTCAGAATTGAGGACAGTTGAAAGAATTGAAATAACGGACTGATGCCTTTTTTTGTAGCTCTTACTTCTTAAATCAATCTATGTTGAATGCACTATATTGGACCATCGGGTTTTATTGCTTTTTGTTGAAATAAAGTTCTTAGTTGAATGAATAGTTTCGATGAGATGAATATTTTTTTATTCAGACAATTTTATAGAAATTGATGGTAATCCACGATCATTTGATATTTTGAATCAATCAGTAACTTATCAGAAAATGTACAAGCAAGGCATTGCTACAAGAACAATACAATCAGTGAACAGACAACCATTCCATCACGATTTGGAAAATCTCCTGGAAAGTTCGAGTGAAACCGTCGAGAAACTAGCAAAAATCATTGAACAAGAAAAACAAAGCAAAGATAAAATTTTCACGAAGAAGTGAGAGTGGCGAGAGAGATATCAACTAAATCACACTGAAGTCCATCACTGTCTGAAATCAAGTAAAAGTACTCCTAACAGTGAAAATGAAGAAAGGTTTTAGCACGTCAGTATGTAGACAAAGAACTATATTCTGCAGGGAAGTGTAAAATTGGCCATTTTTCTGTGATATGTGTCCCACAACAAATATGCTGAATTAGTCAGACTGGAAAAGAGCTCAACAAATGATGCAAAGAATACCTGTTGAAGGTATTCATCTCAACGGGTTCTACTTCAAAATAAATATGGTCCCCAAACACTAGAACTGGAACATTCTCGTCGCACGTTTCACCAAGTGGTGTCGTAGTTCTGGTGTTTGAAAACAGTACTTCATTCTACGCAGAGATTCAAGTTCTACCTTTTAACTAGTTTTACGGAAAAATAATGAGTATTCTGGAACAAAGTTCTACTCGTAGTGATTTAACAGTGAATAAGTTCGTGAAACAAAAGCATCCATGAGACTCAAATAGTGAATAGGTCTGGAGAAAATCTGAACTTATTTCTTATGTCAAAACTTGCAGCAAAACACCTTCCCAACTTATGAATCCAAAATATCCTTCACCTTAAAAAGAAAAGTACAAATCTACAACAACTAGGGACGGGCATCTTATTCAATAAATGTTTTTCTGCAGATGTAAGGAGGATTTATAGCGGGTTTATGCAACACACTTCCTAGACTTAGACTAAGAAGCAAGAGTTACATTATTATAAATCAACGAGAACGTTTATGAAAACTTGATTGAGACTAAGAAGTAACAAATATGCCAGGAAGTTGGCCAGCTCTTAACTAATAACTAAGAGCTTAGGTTGAAACGAAAATGGGCATGCGCCAAATTAAAATATTCACATATACCTACACAACGGGACGAATCACGTTTGAATTGAAGAGAGTATATTTTTAGGAGAAACCAACTTTTGGAAAAGAAAAATTTTGGCTTTCTACTCCATAAATTCAATAAGGAAACGTAAATGAGAATCCATACGTCAAATAAATTTTGAAAATTGTACCAGTGACATTGACAGCTAATAAAAAACTAATGTCATCCAACGCATCACGAAACAACAGTTTGGAAATATAATTCGATAATCAAATCTGCTGGGAAAGTTTATCATTTTTGAAGATTTGTAGAGTGACTTGTGCTCGATCGCTGAAAATCCTGGCTATATTATAGATCAAGTCAACTTTATTCGATTTTGATTCTGAAAATTGGGCACTCGTCTAGAAGATATAACACAATAGTACATGTATCACAGGAGAGTACTCATCTATTAAGAGGTAACTCTCAAGATGTGTGTTGCCAATGCGAAGTACAGTCAGCACTACACTTTTTTGGTGTTGACTGATAGTGTGAACTGTTTTATAAAACTGTTATTCCTGTGACCAAACAGTAAAATCAGTAAACGATCCTGCCAAGATTGATAGTTTTTGGTCAAATGGTACATTGAATATGGAATATTCCATTATGGATGTTAGTCAGGAGGTTGAATAACATGACATTATATTTATTTATTTCTGATTCCTGTGGTGTCGAGTATAATTCACTTTGAGAACTAGTCAAATTTTGAAACTTGGGAAATTTGATGAGAGATGACAAACAGAATGATCTTATTACAAAATTCTTGAACATAAAGGTTTCAGAAAAGTTTAAGAGATATAACGTGTCAAAGAAACATGTTACGAAACCGATAATATACGAATATCATTGTTTTTCACTTATCTATTCCATGAATTGTTTTATATTTTTAATTTTTCAAAAATTTCTTTGAAAATTAATGTAATCATTAATGTTGGCAAATATCAAGAATTCGTTTACATTGTGGAAAAAATTATTTCTGTTATATAGAACATAACATAGTAAATTAATATAATTGTATATGCGTTGGTGAATTTTTTGTTTAATCAGATTTCAATGCAGCCTAATTAATAATAATAGCAAATATTCAACAGAACAATTCGAATGCAGTTATTCCGAAAATTGATTGAACGAAATGTGAGATAATTAATACAATTGTTATTGATTCATTGTTCGTCGACGTGTACAGTAACTAAATTAGATTTTCATTAGGTCTCATTTAATTAGAAGTAATAAAATATTTCTATGTATATCACTGAATTTTTTCAGTACTATTAATCTGGTTATAATTTCATGAATTATTGATCAAAATATTTTATTGATTGATATTATATAATTTTCGGGGTTGCAAACAATGGTAAGGGCCGATTGGACAAAACTCTCGTTTTGTCAAGCTTTCGGCACCGTTCAATGTTTTCCTCAGGACAAAAACAAAAAACTCTCATCTACTAAGGTGAGGTTATTTATAATAGTGGAAATATCTGTAGAGGAAAAAAACATTCAATGATTCTTATTGAAATGAACAACAATGACAGTTATCAAAATAGAAAATTTTGATTAGAAGGTGATGCAAATGTGTCTTTTCCTTCTGATATTTCAGAATATACGTGTATATCTAACTGAGATAATTCAAGTCGGTTATTTTATTCATCGACATTTCCTCTTTGTTTATTGCAACCATCTGTAAAAGGTTTTTTTTGTAAATTAATTTCAGTACATAGGATTTCAGTGTTACTTTAATCCATATTTTGATTGTTAAGATAAGGTACAAAAATTTGTTTCAGCTGACATCACTTTTATGTAGAATGATACGAATTATTATTTGAATTTCTAGATGTTTCGTTGAAATCATTAAATGATTTTCTTGCCTATTTGGAGATTTCAATTTTTGTGAATAATCTCACCTCAGTAACTATTTTTCTATTGATGTTGTTTGTACGTTATAAGTTGTTCTGAGGAAGGCATTGAATTGTGAAGATAGCTGTAAAAATTACAAATTTCTAAGTTTTCGATATATTACAACTGGTCCGGTCCTCAGAATAAATACTACATGTCCTGAACGAATTTTAGTAAGGACATAATACGATTGAATATACTAAAATTACCAAGATGGCAAACTTCCATTTACGAAGGCCTCTACTTATATTATATAAGAAAATATGTCAAATCAACCTCCATATATGTCACAACAATAATATATTTTTTATCTATTCAATAAATGAAAATGGTGGTCACAATCATTACTGAACACTCACTGAACAATCATGGTTCAATTGAACCAACTTCATATGGAAGTATATCATTCAGAGGAAGATCAAACTGATTTGATCTTCCTCTTAAAGATGATCACTTGGTGATCGAAACACGTGGCGAGGTGTTAAAATAACGGTTTGGTGTTGGGAAAAACTCCAGTAATATTTATTTGTACCTTACATGTTTCTTGGAGAAATTGACAACAAAATAAATGAAAAATAAGAAATGAAACTTTCTGTTTTTAGTTTCATTTCCCATTTTTGATGATGATCTCCTACCACTTAGTAACGGCTACATCAATCGATTTTTAAAATGAATGTTTACATCGTCAAATATAGTGAAAGTCTATCATGCAATGAATACACATTTCTTTCAAGTAAAGAAGTCTGTTGACAGAATTGTATAATTGATTGTGTTATTGGTTTTGAAAACAAATTTAAACGATATCAGCTTCGTCTTACAATATAATCTACGCCTAATCTGCTATAGAAATGGAAGTCTGTAACCTTGGATTTTTAAAATATCCAATCCGAATAATTCGTCTTCAGCTCCTTTATACCAAATGTAAAAGTTTATTTGTTTATTCTGGCTGGGCCAGAAGGAGGTAATGAATTCTATAGATTTTTGAACGTGTCTGAATCTCAAAAATATTTTTAATAAAAAATTGGAAGTACCAATGATGTTCGTCGAACTTTTCTCATTGTTTCTTGATGCGCGTTTTGCTTACCAAGTTAGTTCAATCAGGAAATGACTGAAACTAAAATTTGTCTGAAACATTGAAGATACTAACTCAGTTATAGAAACTTGAAGTTTCAGATTCAAATATCAATATGTTTGTCATCCGCAGATGATAACGAATTATACTTCAATTTTTTCTGTTTTGGATAAAACACATTCTATCTATTCTGAAAGAAGCAGTAGCATTATGGTATTACATAAATAAGGCAAAAACCGTATTCATTGCAAAAATTATGCTTGTTCAATTTCATAAGAAATACAGTAAAATAGCCGCTTCGAAATAAACGTTTCGTGTTGATGATAACAACATAATTTGACAATATTTTGAGTTTAAAAAACAAATTGGGTACACATCAGTTATTCAAACACGTTCAATTAATCTAAATTTTTGATACCTCTTTCTAAATATAGTTTCCTGCATGATTTTACATTTGATTTGCTTCACCTCACATATAGCTTATTTATTATTTTGATTACAGAAATGAAAGTTCTTACATTTACTCGAAAAATTATTTTCTGAGTGATGAATAGGTATTAATTTTTACAAACTATCAAAAGTGATTGGATTTAAGGTCTTATATTAAAAAAATATTCGAGTCATCATTTACATAATTTAAATACCACTCATTTCGAAATACCACAAAATTTTAACTTTTAAATTTTTTTCCATTTATATCGAGAACATTCGATTCCTCTGATGGAACAGACAAATAATTATGAAATATTTTTTCAGTTGGCTTTCTTACTACCATAATTTGAAAAGACCTATTCATTTTTGCTTCATCATCCACACCCTCGCCCCGCTTTTTATGCCTCCCCTGTCTGTTTTTTGACTTTCCTGACACGGTGGAGGAGGGACGCTACTAATACCTTAGCTATATCCTATACCCCAAGCCACTCTGCGCACGCGTGGTTTTTTCATTATGCATGCTTAGAAGGATATTGGTTTCATTATTGGTTGTATAACTTTCAGATATGACATCATTGTTGTTATATTCATGAATTTATAATTTTTTTTTTCGTTTCATACTTTTGTTATATTCAAGTTCTCAATTACGTGGAGTTTCTCCACGTTCAAAGTTCAAATGTTTCATTGCTAATTATTTATCAACCAATTATGCAAAAGAAATAAATAAGTAATGGAAAATAAATCGACCTCAAACTTATTTCCAGATAATTTTAACATACTTCAATTTCAGTAGTTCGAACTTCCATTGTCTGATATTATACAAAATGATTTGAAATGCCTGCAATAACTAAAAAAAAGAATAAAAAATCAAAGAAGAAGAATTAACATGAAAAGCTGAAGAAACAATCATATTTAGCAAAAAACCTGAAATGAAATACAAGTAAAAATGTAACAAAATGAACAGAAAGTAAATCAAAATCAAATTAAAAAGTTGAAAGATTTCAATCCAAGTTAATTCACGACGTTTCGATTGTTGGTATCCACAACGGTGTCTTCGGGTGATTACTGGACCATCTCCCACGTGAGCTGACTATTATAGGTCATTTGAGTACTCTCACTTATCTCTACTTCACTGGTTCAGTGGGAGATGATCGTTTGGCGGGAGTTGGCCATTTTTCCCTTGATTATGGGTTTTCCATATGTTGTCTATCTCTACGCTAGCTTGGCTGATTACATTGTTGAATAACATGTATGCGGCTTCTTTGAATTTCTTCCTGTTTGTGTATAATCTCAGCTTGATACCATTCGATGTTATGTTGATGGGTCCAAACATGCTCTGCTATTCCTGATTTGCTGGTTTCCCCTCGCTGTGTATGTTTCTTGTACTCGGCAATGTGAACATTCAATGGTCTCTTACTTTCACCGATATAAGATTTTCCGCACTCACAGGGTATCCGGTAAATGCAGTTCTTGGAATCGCAGTCCGCGTTTGGTGGCCTGGTTTTCGTGAGCCTCCAGAAAGAACTGGACATCATGAAAAATGAACTTCAACGACTTGGCTACTTCAAAGCGATGGTGGAACAAACGTTGGCTAAAAAACAGCAGGAGCCCCGGAAGGAAGAGAGGACGTCACAACCAGTGCTTGCACTTCCCTACATCAGAGAATTATCGTAAAAGATACGAAGAATTGGATCCAAGTACAACATCAGAACCTGCTTAAGATCCGAAAACACTATCCGTAGTAGCCTCACAAAAACCAGGCCACCAAACGAGAACTACGATTCCAAGAATTACATTTACCGAATACCTTGTGAGTACATAAAATCCTATATAAGAGGCCATCGAATGTTCGCATTGCCGAGCACAAGAAACACACATAGCGAGGGGAAACCAGTAAATCAGGAATAGCAGAGCATATTTGGACCCATCAACAAAACATCGAATGGTCTCAAGTTGAGATCATTCACAAATAGGAACATTGGTTTAGGAGGAAATTCAAAGAAGTCGCATACATGTTATCCAACAATGTATAATCAAGCGAAAAATGGCCAACTCCCGCCAATCTTCTCCCATTGAACCAGTGAAACTAATAAAAGAAAGCAAAGATAAGTGAAAGTACTCAAATGACCTATAAATATTCAGCTCACGGAGGAATCGGTCCAGTCATCACCCGAAGATGATTGTGGATACTAACAATCGAAACGTCGTGAATTAACTTGGCTTAGAATCTCTGAATTTTTTAATTTTCTTTTTATTCATTTTTTGTTCAATTTGTTCCATTTTTACTTGTATTTTATTTCACTATTATTTCATTTCAGGTTTTTTGCTGAATATAATTTATTTTTCAGCTATTCATTTTTATTCTTCTTCTTCAATGCTCAATTCTTCCTTTTTGTTATTTCAGGGATTTCAAATCATTTTATATAATATCAGACAATGGAAGTCTGAAATAGTGAAATTCGACATGAAACATTGTCAATCACCTTCAAACAAAGTTTAAAATACTTATATCACCTATGTTACTAGATGTCAGTGACATTCATTTATAATTACACCATCAACTGAAAGTAGTTTTTCTAATTCTCCTAAAGATGCTGAACAAAAAATATTCGACAGTGACTAAACAATCATAATTATTATCAACAGTAAAGACCAAGTTTAAAATACTTATTTCACCTATGTTACTAGATGTCAGTGACATTCATTTATAATTACACCATCAACTGAAAGTAGTTTTTCTAATTCTCGTAAAGATGTTGAACAAAAAATATTCGACAGTGACTAAACAATCATAATTATTATCAACAGTAAAGACCAATCAAGTGCGTTAATGTGGAATAAACTTTCAGAGAACTTTCTTTCAAACGAATTTAATCTCTAGCAATTCAAATCCAACGTGAGTCTCTACTTTCGTGTAGACACTTAAGGACAGAAAAATATATTAGGTTAGCCGATGAAAAATCTGAAAACTGATTTCGAGAGCAGAGAAAAAACACTTTATAAACAACTGGTTCATTTCATTGGTGAACTGCAAAATTCATTGGCTTCAACGACTCCATTGTGAAAATACAAATTACTTATAACCCAAATGTACCTCTGCTCCTGGAGGTCAAAGGAGTCGACGTGTAGCGGGCACTCTTTTCACCAAAGAAGTCAGCTAAAAAAATTTATAACTCGAGGATTACGACGGATTACGAAGAGCATAGATAGATCCAAGCTTTATAACCTGTATTCTTCACCACTCGACAAGTCAAGCCATAACCTCAATTCATTACTTCAAAATATTGCAGACAAACAATTTACAACACAATCTTTTTAGGATTGTCTCTTGTCATCTCTGATTTCTCACAATCATAAACAATACTGATTCATTTTTCTGGGTGATCCTAAAGGGGCTTGTTCAATTCTTTTCCAGTTTAGTGCTGACACTTCTTCTCTAAGGTTGGTAAAACCGATAAGCAGTATATGTATTGGAAATCGAAGTTATTCTTTATTTTGTAACTGATCATATGGATTCAAGTTACGGTTATATATTTACTATTTTGACTTCGGGACCTGAATCTGCCGTAGTTTTCTTTGTTGTTTTCAGATGGTGATCTGTATCCTCTTCATCCTAATTGGTCTTGCAATACAAGACCATTTATAATAATTATTTTTCATAGTTCAGGATTCTGGAATTTTCGACTCGAAAGTTTGCATTGGAATTCTTTCGAAATAATATTATTATTTTTCAATAGTTGAGGGTCGACTTTGATATGGAAAAATGTGTGAGTCATTCACTCAGTTTGCCTCTTTATCACAATCAACTTCCATAATAAAACTGAAAATGTGATTTCCCTACAAGTCCAAAAAAAATTGAAATAATCTCCTTCAACACTACTTATATGTTCGCAACCAAATTTTTGGGATCGGAATGTGAGATTTTGAATAAAGTAAAAAGTGGACTTCAGAAAATGATGAAAATAATACTGCTCGTTGCAAATCGAGCTACAAATTGTTGTTAACTAACTGCTAGATGGAAAGTTGCTTAGTATGTATAGAAAAAAATCTTAGGGTGGATTCGGATACATTATTTTCGGCCGTAATTGGAATCGATATCAAAGGAAAAAAAATTACAAAGTAAATATTAAAACATTAAGACTCTAGTTGTGTAGTAGTAAATTGAATGATTTTTGTGATATAATATGTCGAATATTGTGCGAATACTGTTCATAGTAGTCATGTAAATGATTCATATCCAGTTTTTTTTTTTAAATCTGACATAGGTCTTCAATCAACTAACCCTTCATCTTCAACATATGTGAAAGTTGACTTTTTTTCTTCATGTTTTCTGAAAATTCTGTTTATTACAAGTATATCTTTATACTACAAGTAGTATATTACAACCAATAATGTTACTGATCATAGTACCTATTTGAAAAATTTTCAATTAACTTTCACCTTTTCTCCCAAACTACAAATGTGCGTAACCATTATTTTCATAATGATTAATGATTTTTCTCACAAATACGAAACATTCCATCTGCGTGAAAGTTAACTAAAAATTTTTCAGAAATTTTGACAAATACATATTCAACTTCCCTAGCCCATTTCTATTTCTACCCACGCCTACTCCTCCCCGTTTGTCGGGAAAGAACTGTAATTCTACCGCCTGATAGGAGTTTTTTGGGTACGTGCAGGAAATGATCGATTGGATGTCTTACCTCTCGGTGGTGTCGACGCTGTGCTTCGTCAAATTCTTCGCCATGGGACCAGGCAGCATCCCCTGGATGATCACCGCAGAACTCTTTTCGCAAGGACCGCGGCCAGCAGCCATGTCCATCGCTGTGCTGGTCAACTGGACGTCAAATTTCATAGTGGGCATTTTATTTCCCACGATGAAGGTAAGTAGATAGTTTAGATTATTGAGAAATTAATGAATGTGGTAGCTAGAAACGGAAAGTTGAAAAAATGTGTTTATCACCAGCAGTATCATAGTTGTCAGTCATTAAGCCATATAGGATTTTTCGATATCTGGCTCATGATCATTACAAAAACGCTTTCATTCCAGCACGATAATGAACTATGTTCGACTCTCTCATTATGCTCCTGGTTTTTTAAAGAAATGAAAAAATAGATTGTCAGGAACAGGGATAAGACAGTAAGCAGAACAGTTACAGTTCTCGTTCCTCAAGAAGAGTACTTTTGTTGATCTATTGTTTGTATGATCGTTGTTAATGCTATAATATCGTAGACAAAAGAAACATCAGAAAAAAGTGACAATAAATTACACCACTAAACAATCGCGATTTCAACTATTTGTAAATATACCTGTAAATATACCTAATTGAACAGCTTCATAAAGTTCATATCAGACCTTCTTTGGAGTATTGCTCTCATGTATGGAGCTCCGCCCCTACGCATACCCAGAAGCTGCTGGGCCCCTTCAGAAAAAAGTCATCCGCCTGATTGGAGACACGAACATCATTTGCAACCTTGATAGTCTGACACTTTTGCCGTAGGTGTTCAAGTGATTTGGTACATATCTGAAATACTCGACTTGAGGTTCAACTCAGTATACCTCGAACTGTTCAAGAACTCTTCCATTTGGAATGCTTTCAATCTTCAGCGATTCAAATCCAACGTGAATCGCTACCTTCGCACAGGCACCGCTCTTAGAGCACCTTGAGGATTATCCTATTGTGCTTGTGGTTTATCATATCGTGTCGGTATCCTGACTGAAATATTCATCTCTACCTACTGCCTTCACCGTAGATTCTGGTTAATGCCTGCCGAAAAACAACTACTTTCCCGGCTAATTCTACGCTAGATAATGAATTATATCCTACAGATATTTATGCAAGATACCTCATAAAGGTTAGTCTGCCAAATGTTTCTCTATTCAGCCCCAGAACCATGCTGAAATCATCGGAGTAGATCACCTACAGACTGGTTTCTGCACTGATTAGAGGTAATACCTCGACATAGTTTGATTTCTTTTGGAGTATTGGTACATAGGATGTTTCTTTCTTGCTTGAGGCTTTGTTCACGAAATGGATATGTTACTAGTTAACAATCTTTCTCTCATACGAAGGTTTTATACATGCAGTTGCGACACGTTGAAATTATTCGAGTCCCAGGCACTTTGCTCTTTGAGTCAGATCTTTCCTATACTCGAAACCGCGGTCTGCATTTGATATACCTGAATAATTTTGGCATAGTCCTGCTATTGGATGATCGAGAAACATCTGCGAGACCAACCTCTGTGAGGTATCTTGCATAAATGTCTGTCAAATTCAATATCCAACGTGGTATTAGCTGGGAAAGTGGTTGTTTTCCGGCAGACATTTACCAGAACCTACGGTGTAGGTAGTTGGTAAAGATAGATATTTCGAAATATCAATTTTCTAATCAATCATATGGTTCGGGTTTTACCGTAGAAAAATATTTGAATATCCTGAATTCCAAGATTGAATCTTTTGCTTGTATTGAATAACAAGCATCTCAGAATATTCTCCAAAATGTATCCTACTACTTTTATAACGTGTTTTGTCTACAACTGCGGTAAACGGTATCAAATTCAATGTGGCGACGAATGAAATACTCCAGTTGTCTTCAAATATCGGTTTATACTACTGTACACTGTGATCACAGCAAATGCTCTTGTGCAGTGAGCACTTCAACACTTTGACTGTCAGGCACATAGTAATGTGCTGTCAGGCACTTTTTCCGTTGCCCCATTGTCTGCTGCATTTTTAAACGAAACATTGAGCATAAAAACCTACAGAACACGACTGACAAATCGCAATCATTAAAATGTACACGTTTTGATATGAAGATGTCTCAACAAATCGTTAACATATATGTTTCTGGGGGAACAACTACCGTCTTGAGGAAAAAAAAATTCCTCCAGTGGATTTCATTTTCTTCTGATTTCACTTATCAAATTGGGTTTTGGTAACCCTGTTTATATTCTACTTTTTGTGAATTTTGTAATGTTTGCCTACCCTCCATCTCATTCTAGTTATTTTTACTAACAGTCAAAAATGCCTTATTTTTTTCACCTCATTAATCTGACCATTGATAGAAATAACCAATTAACTCGAATAATAAATTCATACTGTTTTTTCTCAAGATCTGTACCTACGACCACTCAAAAACAGACCACAATATATCACTATTCTACAAAATGCCGTAATTCAAGTTCTCAGAATGACAGTGTCTTTATAAGAAACACTGCAGCCTTATGGGCTCATTGCGAAGTTTCCCATATACAGGGTATTTCAAATTCGATCGTCAGCATTGGGATCTCGAAAACTGTGAGAGATACGAAGATGGTTAAATTGGGGCAAAATTGCGCATTTACCTGACTAACAATATACCGTTGAGAAAGTTCTGAAATTCCGATTATATCCGGAGATATCCAAAAAAAAACAAAAATTTTGGAAAATGGTTTTTATTTTTTCTGGCTTTTTTTTCGAAGGATTCGAAAATAATTGCACTTCCACATTGCCCCTTTTTCCCTGCTACATAATGGTGTTTTCAGATTTGCTATCTGACGTTCCGTTTTCCGGCCACCATCATCAACTTTATTTTTTCTTATGGACGCTACATTGGATTATTTCTGTTTTGGATAGAACCAGGTTTTACCTGTTCAATGACGTATCATAAAAAATAATTTTTTTTCGAAATATTGGAGATATTGAAAAAATGTATTCTTATCATAATAGGCTTTGACTTACATGTTTCTAAATTTTACTTTCAATTTGTGACACTCAATGACATTTCGTTATTGTACAAGTCATAGAATTTTTGGCGAAAAATGACTTTCGCGAATGAAAAGAAAAGAGATATGATATAAATTTATTACTAACACGATAGAAACATTGTAAGTACATCGGAAATGTACTTAAACTGGTATCCCGAAAGACGACAACCACATCGAACTATGTTCAAGTTATTGGATCAAAATTTCACCGAGTTTGGTTCATTTGAAAATTCCATGAAAAAATACGGAGATAGAATCCACAATCAAAATTTGATATGTGAGGTGTGTATAAGGTAAATAAGACATTGTGTCCTTTTCAATGAAAATAGAACTGTAAACAAATAACAATAATTAACTAAAATATAAAGACAAAAGTATATCACAGCAAATACTCAAAGTGCCGGCCTTGTTCATGGTAACACAACTGTACCCTTCTTCGAATATTATTCTCTGCACGATTAATTTCCCTTCTCAATCTTCCAAACTCTCTAACAATGCTGTGTTGAAGGTCCTCAATATTTTGATATTCCCTCTGACAATAAACTCTATTTTTCAGTGTACTCCATAAGAATGTATCCATAGCACTTAAGTCTGGAGACCTTGCTGGCCACCTCACCGGCCCATTATCACCTATCCATTTATCACCAAACCTTTCAGCCAGGTAACTAGATACTCATCTGGTAGTGTGCTGTGGAGCACCATCATGTTGAAACCAGCTGTTGTTATAGTTAGTCAAAGGTAGATCATCCAAATAGTCTTCGAAAATCGACATTAAAAACTGGTGATAGGTTTCTCCATTCAGAATTCCGTCAAATAAATGAGGACCCAAAATTCATTCTTTGTAAATCCCTGCCCACTTGTCAATAGTAAATCGCACTTGAGGGCGAACTGCCTGAGGTCGTTTATGCTCCAAATGTGTTCATTATTTTGGTTGAATATCCCACAACTCGTGAAAGTGCTTTCATCTGTCCAAATTACATCGAATTTGAAACACCCTGTATCTATTGTGTGTAGTCGCAGTCTTGTACCGCAGAATGGGCAAAATGTACATTTGGCATAATCTGGAACACATTTAGGAACAATTATAATCTCAACTCAGTGTTACGATCTTCATTCGGGTTTGAAGGCCGTTGTGGTTTGGAACTGTATCCTAACGTTTCGCCAGCACGAGTGGCTGGCTTCTTCAGAGGTCTATTAATCCTGATGGTTCACCGATGACCCATCAGGTGATCGGTGAACAAGTTCTTATCAATATGAAATATATATATAATACAGTGTAACCTACCATTTTTCCAGTTATCATTTTCATCGTAGTAGTAGAACTTTTCGCAAAAATACAAGAATAGGCGTAAGTTTTTCGTAAAGCGGATAAGTCTTGACCAAAAAACCATTGCAAAATCTTCAATCCTGTGAATGACAGTGTTATCCGTCATTTTCAGAAGTTCTCTCGTTGAACATCTATACAGCTTTGAAATGCCAACAATACGTTATTCAAACGATGCAAAATTTGGATAAATTTGATTCTGAAACTTGCCGAATTGATCAAGTTGATGCAAGGAATATTTTCCGCCAACCGCCATACAATAAAACTGTTGTTGTACATTTTGGAGCGGTGTTACTCCACACATTAATGATTCCACGTCACAGGTCTTTCAATACGTCAAATAAAAAACGATATATTTTGTTTTTCGTCTCTTCTCTATCTCATATCTAAAGTACTCAAGTCGGGTGAATAAGGAGGCCACTCAATTGCACCTTTTCGTCCCACCCAGAAACATTTGATGAAAACTTATTAATATCATTTCGAAGCTCCATATTTTCTTGAGAGTGGACCTGGAGTACAAAGGGATGCCACTGGGTGGTCTCCTGAGTCACCCAACTTGAGCCCTTTAGATTTTTGCGGGCAAGATGATTAATGAAGGGTAACGCATTCCACCTGACGCATTTGGAGGACCTGTGTATGCCGCGAAGTACACCTTCTTAACAATTTTGATGTGTTCCTGGAATTTTGCGAAAACTTATTTCTCAGACACTCTTGCCTCGTATTTTCATTGAAATACTCTATATTGGTTTCCATATTCTATTTCCGTAGGAAAGTTAGTTTTTTCATTACCAAAATATGATCACAATATTTTTGCAAGAACTGGGTTATTCAAAACTCAAAACAAGGTTTCAAAAAAATTTTCCAACAGTTATAACAAACACAATTATGTCTCATATATCATTATAGTTTTCGCCAAAAAGGCTAACTTATATCAGATGATTTCTTTTTTAAAAATCGATTATGATTGAAAATCTGTAAACGATATATTGCACAGTATATTAGGTTCTCAAATTACATCATAAACAAATTCAAACGAAAGTGACAATTTCGGTTCCTCAGAGAGTGTTTCTTTCTCTTCGAAAGAGCATCATTAAACTCAGACTACAAAATGGTCCGTTACATTTGTACTTACGCTGCAGGTTATTTCAATATTGCATTACTGTGATAGTTTCAATAATCAATAACAAATGCGTTATGATACATTATGAGGCGATATTATACATTTGTTGGTGTTCTTTCTAATTGTTTCACTTCACATCACTGATTCGTTTAGTTCCTAGTAATGTTATAGCATAATTTTACAATTTTATTTCCATGTGGATGGATATACGAAGTTTCGTTCTGCATAATTGGATCATTCACACTGTACTAAATTTGTGGGAAATAACGATTAGAATACAATAATTTAAAATCTATTGCGGCAGTTGTATGGACAACAGCTTATGCAAGAATAAGTTCAGTGAAGAATCTTGCACTGACACCTGTCGGATATAATCCAACACCCTTCGTGGTATTAGCCAGGGAAGTAGTTGGTTTCTGATAGGTGTCAGTCCATAAACATACAGTGTAGGTAATTTGAGACTGGTCTGAACGAAATGTTCTTTTAGATAATTTGATT